>CASHSZ010000114.1:0-35000 GCA_949358305.1 Strigamia acuminata | reverse complement strand
AGAAGGCTCCAATGTAAGTTTTAGAAACATCCAACCAATGATTTGGGAGAATAGACTTTTGATCTCATCACAGTTGACTTAGCACAAACACCACAAGACCAATGTCTCTGAATGTTCAGAAATAGTGTTTAAACCTTAGTAGAAGGCTCCAATGTAAGTTTTAGAAACATCCAACCGATGATTTGGGAGAATAGACTTTTGATCTCATCACAGTTGACTTAGCACAAACACCATAAGACCAATGTCTCTGAATGTTCAGAAATAGTGTTTAAACCTTAGTAGAAGGCTCCAATGTAAGTTTTAGAAACATCCAACCGATGATTTGGGAGAATAGACTTTTGATCTCATCACAGTTGACTTAGCACAAACACCACAAGACCAATGTCTCTGAATGTTCAGAAATAGTGTTTAAACCTTAGTAGAAGCCTTCAATGTAAGTTTTAGCAACATCCAAGCAATGATTTGGAAGAATAGACTTTTGATCTCATCACAGTTACTTAGCACAAACACCACAAGTCCAATGTCTCTGTATGTTCAGAAATAGTGTTTAAACCTTAGTAGAAGCCTTCAATATAAGTTTTAGCAACACCCAAGCAATAAATTTTGAAAAAAATATTTTGAGCTTATTTCACATCGCAGTTGACTTAGCACAAACACCACAAGTCCAATGTCTCTAAATGTTCAGAAATAGTGTTTAAACCTTAGTAGAAGGCTCCAATGTAAGTTTTAGAAACATCCAACCGATGATTTGGGAGAATAGACTTTTGATCTCATCACAGTTGACTTAGCACAAACACCACAAGACCAATGTCTCTGAATGTTCAGAAATAGTGTTTAAACCTTAGTAGAAGCCTTCAATGTAAGTTTTAGCAACATCCAAGCAATGATTTGGGAGAATAGACTTTTGATCTCATCACAGTTGACTTAGCACAAACACCACAAGACCAATGTCTCTGAATGTTCAGAAATAGTGTTTAAACCTTAGTAGAAAGCTCCAATGTAAGTTTTAGAAACATCCAACCAATGATTTGAGAGAATAGACTTTGATCTCATCACAGTTGACTTAGCACAAACACCACAAGACCAATGTCTCTGAATGTTCAGAAATAGTGTTTAAACCTTAGTAGAAGGCTCCAATGTAAGTTTTAGAAACATCCAACCAATGATTTGAGAGAATAGACTTTGATCTCATCACAGTTGACTTAGCACAAACACCACAAGACCAATGTCTCTGAATGTTCAGAAATAGTGTTTAAACCTTAGTAGAAGCCTTCAATGTAAGTTTTAGCAACATCCAAGCAATGATTTGGGAGAATAGACTTTTGATCTCATCACAGTTGACTTAGCACAAACACCACAAGACCAATGTCTCTGAATGTTCAGAAATAGTGTTTAAACCTTAGTAGAAGGCTCCAATGTAAGTTTTAGAAACATTCAACCGATGATTTGGGAGAATAGACTTTTGATCTCATCACAGTTGACTTAGCACAAACACCACAAGACCAATGTCTCTGAATGTTCAGAAATAGTGTTTAAACCTTAGTAGAAGGCTCCAATGTAAGTTTTAGAAACATCCAACCAATGATTTGGGAGAATAGACTTTTGATCTCATCACAGTTGACTTAGCACAAACACCACAAGACCAATGTCTCTGAATGTTCAGAAATAGTGTTTAAACCTTAGTAGAAGGCTCCAATGTAAGTTTTAGAAACATTCAACCGATGATTTGGGAGAATAGACTTTTGATCTCATCACAGTTGACTTAGCACAAACACCACAAGACCAATGTCTCTGAATGTTCAGAAATAGTGTTTAAACCTTAGTAGAAGCCTTCAATGTAAGTTTTAGCAACATCCAAGCAATGATTTGGAAGAATAGACTTTTGATCTCATCACAGTTACTTAGCACAAACACCACAAGTCCAATGTCTCTGTATGTTCAGAAATAGTGTTTAAACCTTAGTAGAAGCCTTCAATATAAGTTTTAGCAACACCCAAGCAATAAATTTTGAAAAAAAAATTTTGAGCTCATTTCACATCGCAGTTGACTTAGCACAAACACCACAAGTCCAATGTCTCTGAATGTTCAGAAATAGTGTTTAAACCTTAGTAGAAGGCTCCAATGTAAGTTTTAGAAACATCCAACCGATGATTTGGAAGAATAGACTTTTGATCTCATCACAGTTGACTTAGCACAAACACCACAAGACCAATGTCTCTGAATGTTCAGAAATAGTGTTTAAACCTTAGTAGAAGGCTCCAATGTAAGTTTTAGAAACATTTAACCGATGATTTGGGAGAATAGACTTTTGATCTCATCACAGTTGACTTAGCACAAACACCACAAGACCAATGTCTCTGAATGTTCAGAAATAGTGTTTAAACCTTAGTAGAAGGCTCCAATGTAAGTTTTAGAAACATCCAACCAATGATTTGGGAGAATAGACTTTTGATCTCATCACAGTTGACTTAGCACAAACACCACAAGACCAATGTCTCTGAATGTTCAGAAATAGTGTTTAAACCTTAGTAGAAGGCTCCAATGTAAGTTTTAGAAACATCCAACCGATGATTTGGGAGAATAGACTTTTGATCTCATCACAGTTGACTTAGCACAAACACCATAAGACCAATGTCTCTGAATGTTCAGAAATAGTGTTTAAACCTTAGTAGAAGCCTTCAATGTAAGTTTTAGCAACATCCAAGCAATGATTTGGAAGAATAGACTTTTGATCTCATCACAGTTACTTAGCACAAACACCACAAGTCCAATGTCTCTGTATGTTCAGAAATAGTGTTTAAACCTTAGTAGAAGCCTTCAATATAAGTTTTAGCAACACCCAAGCAATAAATTTTGAAAAAAAAATTTTGAGCTCATTTCACATCGCAGTTGACTTAGCACAAACACCACAAGTCCAATGCCTCTGAATGTTCAGAAATAGTGTTTAAACCTTAGTAGAAGGCTCCAATGTAAGTTTTAGAAAAACATCCAACCGATGATTTGGGAGAATAGACTTTTGATCTCATCACAGTTGACTTAGCACAAACACCACAAGACCAATGTCTCTGAATGTTCAGAAATAGTGTTTAAACCTTAGTAGAAGGCTCCAATGTAAGTTTTAGAAACATTTAACCGATGATTTGGGAGAATAGACTTTTGATCTCATCACAGTTGACTTAGCACAAACACCACAAGACCAATGTCTCTGAATGTTCAGAAATAGTGTTTAAACCTTAGTAGAAGGCTCCAATGTAAGTTTTAGAAACATCCAACCAATGATTTGGGAGAATAGACTTTTGATCTCATCACAGTTGACTTAGCACAAACACCACAAGACCAATGTCTCTGAATGTTCAGAAATAGTGTTTAAACCTTAGTAGAAGGCTCCAATGTAAGTTTTAGAAACATTCAACCGATGATTTGGGAGAATAGACTTTTGATCTCATCACAGTTGACTTAGCACAAACACCACAAGACCAATGTCTCTGAATGTTCAGAAATAGTGTTTAAACCTTAGTAGAAGGCTCCAATGTAAGTTTTAGAAACATCCAACCGATGATTTGGGAGAATAGACTTTTGATCTCATCACAGTTGACTTAGCACAAACACCACAAGACCAATGTCTCTGAATGTTCAGAAATAGTGTTTAAACCTTAGTAGAAGGCTCCAATGTAAGTTTTAGAAACATTTAACCGATGATTTGGGAGAATAGACTTTTGATCTCATCACAGTTGACTTAGCACAAACACCACAAGACCAATGTCTCTGAATGTTCAGAAATAGTGTTTAAACCTTAGTAGAAGGCTCCAATGTAAGTTTTAGAAACATCCAACCGATGATTTGGGAGAATAGACTTTTGATCTCATCACAGTTGACTTAGCACAAACACCACAAGACCAATGTCTCTGAATGTTCAGAAATAGTGTTTAAACCTTAGTAGAAGGCTCCAATGTAAGTTTTAGAAACATCCAACCGATGATTTGGGAGAATAGACTTTTGATATCATCACAGTTGACTTAGCACAAACACCACAAGACCAATGTCTCTGAATGTTCAGAAATAGTGTTTAAACCTTAGTAGAAGGCTCCAATGTAAGTTTTAGAAACATTTAACCGATGATTTGGGAGAATAGACTTTTGATCTCATCACAGTTGACTTAGCACAAACACCACAAGACCAATGTCTCTGAATGTTCAGAAATAGTGTTTAAACCTTAGTAGAAGGCTCCAATGTAAGTTTTAGAAACATCCAACCAATGATTTGGGAGAATAGACTTTTGATCTCATCACAGTTGACTTAGCACAAACACCACAAGACCAATGTCTCTGAATGTTCAGAAATAGTGTTTAAACCTTAGTAGAAGGCTCCAATGTAAGTTTTAGAAACATCCAACCGATGATTTGGGAGAATAGACTTTTGATCTCATCACAGTTGACTTAGCACAAACACCACAAGACCAATGTCTCTGAATGTTCAGAAATAGTGTTTAAACCTTAGTAGAAGGCTCCAATGTAAGTTTTAGAAACATTTAACCGATGATTTGGGAGAATAGACTTTTGATCTCATCACAGTTGACTTAGCACAAACACCACAAGACCAATGTCTCTGAATGTTCAGAAATAGTGTTTAAACCTTAGTAGAAGGCTCCAATGTAAGTTTTAGAAACATTTAACCGATGATTTGGGAGAATAGACTTTTGATCTCATCACAGTTGACTTAGCACAAACACCACAAGACCAATGTCTCTGAATGTTCAGAAATAGTGTTTAAACCTTAGTAGAAGCCTTCAATGTAAGTTTTAGCAACATCCAAGCAATGATTTGGGAGAATAGACTTTTGATCTCATCACAGTTGACTTAGCACAAACACCACAAGTCCAATGTCTCTGAATGTTCAGAAATAGTGTTTAAACCTTAGTAGAAGCCTTCAATATAAGTTTTAGCAACACCCAAGCATTAAATTTTGAAAAAAAAATTTTGAGCTCATTTCACATCGCAGTTGACTTAGCACAAACACCACAAGACCAATGTCTCTGAATGTTCAGAAATAGTGTTTAAACCTTAGTAGAAGCCTTCAATATAAGTTTTAGCAACACCCAAGCAATAAATTTTGAAAAAAAAATTTTGAGCTCATTTCACATCGCACTTGACTTAGCATAAACACCACAAGTCCAATGTCTCTGAATGTTCAGAAATAGTGTTTAAACCTTAGTAGAAGGCTCCAATGTAAGTTTTAGAAACATCCAACCAATGATTTGGGAGAATAGACTTTTGATCTCATCACAGTTGACTTAGCACAAACACCACAAGACCAATGTCTCTGAATGTTTAGAAATAGTGTTTAAACCTTAGTAGAAGCCTTCAATGTAAGTTTTAGCAACACCCAAGCAATAAATTTTGAAAAAAAAATTTTGAGCTTATTTCACATCGCAGTTGACTTAGCACAAACACCACAAGACCAATGTCTCTGAATGTTCAGAAATAGTGTTTAAACCTTAGTAGAAGGCTCCAATGTAAGTTTTAGAAACATCCAACCGATGATTTGGGAGAATAGACTTTTGATCTCATCACAGTTGACTTAGCACAAACACCACAAGACCAATGTCTCTGAATGTTCAGAAATAGTGTTTAAACCTTAGTAGAAGGCTCCAATGTAAGTTTTAGAAACATCCAACCAATGATTTGGGAGAATAGACTTTTGATCTCATCACAGTTGACTTAGCACAAACACCACAAGACCAATGTCTCTGAATGTTCAGAAATAGTGTTTAAACCTTAGTAGAAGGCTCCAATGTAAGTTTTAGAAACATCCAACCGATGATTTGGGAGAATAGACTTTTGATCTCATCACAGTTGACTTAGCACAAACACCATAAGACCAATGTCTCTGAATGTTCAGAAATAGTGTTTAAACCTTAGTAGAAAGCTCCAATGTAAGTTTTAGAAACATCCAACCGATGATTTGGGAGAATAGACTTTTGATCTCATCACAGTTGACTTAGCACAAACACCACAAGACCAATGTCTCTGAATGTTCAGAAATAGTGTTTAAACCTTAGTAGAAGCCTTCAATGTAAGTTTTAGCAACATCCAAGCAATGATTTGGGAAAATAGACTTTTGATCTCATCACAGTTACTTAGCACAAACACCACAAGTCCAATGTCTCTGTATGTTCAGAAATAGTGTTTAAACCTTAGTAGAAGCCTTCAATATAAGTTTTAGCAACACCCAAGCAATAAATTTTGAAAAAAAAATTTTGAGCTCATTTCACATCGCAGTTGACTTAGCACAAACACCACAAGTCCAATGTCTCTGAATGTTCAGAAATAGTGTTTAAACCTTAGTAGAAGGCTCCAATGTAAGTTTTAGAAACATCCAACCAATGATTTGGGAGAATAGACTTTTGATCTCATCACAGTTGACTTAGCACAAACACCACAAGACCAATGTCTCTGAATGTTCAGAAATAGTGTTTAAACCTTAGTAGAAGGCTCCAATGTAAGTTTTAGAAACATCCAACCGATGATTTGGGAGAATAGACTTTTGATCTCATCACAGTTGACTTAGCACAAACACCACAAGACCAATGTCTCTGAATGTTCAGAAATAGTGTTTAAACCTTAGTAGAAGGCTCCAATGTAAGTTTTAGAAACATCCAACCAATGATTTGGGAGAATAGACTTTTGATCTCATCACAGTTGACTTAGCACAAACACCACAAGACCAATGTCTCTGAATGTTCAGAAATAGTGTTTAAACCTTAGTAGAAGGCTCCAATGTAAGTTTTAGAAACATTTAACCGATGATTTGGGAGAATAGACTTTTGATCTCATCACAGTTGACTTAGCACAAACACCACAAGACCAATGTCTCTGTATGTTCAGAAATAGTGTTTAAACCTTAGTAGAAGCCTTCAATATAAGTTTTAGCAACACCCAAGCAATAAATTTTGAAAAAAAAATTTTGAGCTCATTTCACATCGCAGTTGACTTAGCACAAACACCACAAGTCCAATGTCTCTGAATGTTCAGAAATAGTGTTTAAACCTTAGTAGAAGGCTCCAATGTAAGTTTTAGAAACATCCAACCGATGATTTGGGAGAATAGACTTTTGATCTCATCACAGTTGACTTAGCACAAACACCACAAGACCAATGTCTCTGAATGTTCAGAAATAGTGTTTAAACCTTAGTAGAAGGCTCCAATGTAAGTTTTAGAAACATTTAACCGATGATTTGGGAGAATAGACTTTTGATCTCATCACAGTTGACTTAGCACAAACACCACAAGACCAATGTCTCTGAATGTTCAGAAATAGTGTTTAAACCTTAGTAGAAGGCTCCAATGTAAGTTTTAGAAACATTTAACCGATGATTTGGGAGAATAGACTTTTGATCTCATCACAGTTGACTTAGCACAAACACCACAAGACCAATGTCTCTGAATGTTCAGAAATAGTGTTTAAACCTTAGTAGAAGGCTCCAATGTAAGTTTTAGAAACATCCAACCAATGATTTGGGAGAATAGACTTTTGATCTCATCACAGTTGACTTAGCACAAACACCACAAGACCAATGTCTCTGAATGTTCAGAAATAGTGTTTAAACCTTAGTAGAAGCCTTCAATGTAAGTTTTAGCAACATCCAAGCAATGATTTGGGAGAATAGACTTTTGATCTCATCACAGTTGACTTAGCACAAACACCACAAGTCCAATGTCTCTGAATGTTCAGAAATAGTGTTTAAACCTTAGTAGAAGCCTTCAATATAAGTTTTAGCAACACCCAAGCATTAAATTTTGAAAAAAAAATTTTGAGCTCATTTCACATCGCAGTTGACTTAGCACAAACACCACAAGACCAATGTCTCTGAATGTTCAGAAATAGTGTTTAAACCTTAGTAGAAGCCTTCAATATAAGTTTTAGCAAAACCCAAGCAATAAATTTTGAAAAAAAAATTTTGAGCTCATTTCACATCGCACTTGACTTAGCATAAACACCACAAGTCCAATGTCTCTGAATGTTCAGAAATAGTGTTTAAACCTTAGTAGAAGGCTCCAATGTAAGTTTTAGAAACATCCAACCAATGATTTGGGAGAATAGACTTTTGATCTCATCACAGTTGACTTAGCACAAACACCACAAGACCAATGTCTCTGAATGTTTAGAAATAGTGTTTAAACCTTAGTAGAAGCCTTCAATGTAAGTTTTAGCAACACCCAAGCAATAAATTTTGAAAAAAAAATTTTGAGCTTATTTCACATCGCAGTTGACTTAGCACAAACACCACAAGACCAATGTCTCTGAATGTTCAGAAATAGTGTTTAAACCTTAGTAGAAGGCTCCAATGTAAGTTTTAGAAACATCCAACCGATGATTTGGGAGAATAGACTTTTGATCTCATCACAGTTGACTTAGCACAAACACCACAAGACCAATGTCTCTGAATGTTCAGAAATAGTGTTTAAACCTTAGTAGAAGGCTCCAATGTAAGTTTTAGAAACATCCAACCAATGATTTGGAAGAATAGACTTTCGATCTCATCACAGTTGACTTAGCACAAACACCACAAGACCAATGTCTCTGAATGTTCAGAAATAGTGTTTAAACCTTAGTAGAAGGCTCCAATGTAAGTTTTAGAAACATCCAACCGATGATTTGGGAGAATAGACTTTTGATCTCATCACAGTTGACTTAGCACAAACACCATAAGACCAATGTCTCTGAATGTTCAGAAATAGTGTTTAAACCTTAGTAGAAGGCTCCAATGTAAGTTTTAGAAACATCCAACCGATGATTTGGGAGAATAGACTTTTGATCTCATCACAGTTGACTTAGCACAAACACCACAAGACCAATGTCTCTGAATGTTCAGAAATAGTGTTTAAACCTTAGTAGAAGCCTTCAATGTAAGTTTTAGCAACATCCAAGCAATGATTTGGGAGAATAGACTTTTGATCTCATCACAGTTACTTAGCACAAACACCACAAGTCCAATGTCTCTGTATGTTCAGAAATAGTGTTTAAACCTTAGTAGAAGCCTTCAATATAAGTTTTAGCAACACCCAAGCAATAAATTTTGAAAAAAAAATTTTGAGCTCATTTCACATCGCAGTTGACTTAGCACAAACACCACATGTCCAATGTCTCTGAATGTTCAGAAATAGTGTTTAAACCTTAGTAGAAGGCTCCAATGTAAGTTTTTGAAACATTCAACCGATGATTTGGGAGAATAGACTTTTGATCTCATCACAGTTGACTTAGCACAAACACCACAAGACCAATGTCTCTGAATGTTCAGAAATAGTGTTTAAACCTTAGTAGAAGGCTCCAATGTAAGTTTTAGAAACATCCAACCAATGATTTGGGAGAATAGACTTTTGATCTCATCACAGTTGACTTAGCACAAACACCACAAGACCAATGTCTCTGAATGTTCAGAAATAGTGTTTAAACCTTAGTAGAAGGCTCCAATGTAAGTTTTAGAAACATTCAACCGATGATTTGGGAGAATAGACTTTTGATCTCATCACAGTTGACTTAGCACAAACACCACAAGACCAATGTCTCTGAATGTTCAGAAATAGTGTTTAAACCTTAGTAGAAGGCTCCAATGTAAGTTTTAGAAACATTTAACCGATGATTTGGGAGAATAGACTTTTGATCTCATCACAGTTGACTTAGCACAAACACCACAAGACCAATGTCTCTGAATGTTCAGAAATAGTGTTTAAACCTTAGTAGAAGGCTCCAATGTAAGTTTTAGAAACATCCAACCAATGATTTGGGAGAATAGACTTTTGATCTCTTCACAGTTGACTTAGCACAAACACCACAAGACCAATGTCTCTGAATGTTCAGAAATAGTGTTTAAACCTTAGTAGAAGGCTCCAATGTAAGTTTTAGAAACATTCAACCGATGATTTGGGAGAATAGACTTTTGATCTCATCACAGTTGACTTAGCACAAACACCACAAGACCAATGTCTCTGAATGTTCAGAAATAGTGTTTAAACCTTAGTAGAAGGCTCCAATGTAAGTTTTAGAAACATCCAACCGATGATTTGGGAGAATAGACTTTTGATCTCATCACAGTTGACTTAGCACAAACACCACAAGACCAATGTCTCTGAATGTTCAGAAATAGTGTTTAAACCTTAGTAGAAGGCTCCAATGTAAGTTTTAGAAACATTTAACCGATGATTTGGGAGAATAGACTTTTGATCTCATCACAGTTGACTTAGCACAAACACCACAAGACCAATGTCTCTGAATGTTCAGAAATAGTGTTTAAACCTTAGTAGAAGGCTCCAATGTAAGTTTTAGAAACATCCAACCGATGATTTGGGAGAATAGACTTTTGATCTCATCACAGTTGACTTAGCACAAACACCACAAGACCAATGTCTCTGAATGTTCAGAAATAGTGTTTAAACCTTAGTAGAAGGCTCCAATGTAAGTTTTAGAAACATCCAACCGATGATTTGGGAGAATAGACTTTTGATCTCATCACAGTTGACTTAGCACAAACACCACAAGACCAATGTCTCTGAATGTTCAGAAATAGTGTTTAAACCTTAGTAGAAGGCTCCAATGTAAGTTTTAGAAACATCCAACCAATGATTTGGGAGAATAGACTTTTGATCTCATCACAGTTGACTTAGCACAAACACCACAAGACCAATGTCTCTGAATGTTCAGAAATAGTGTTTAAACCTTAGTAGAAGGCTCCAATGTAAGTTTTAGAAACATCCAACCGATGATTTGGGAGAATAGACTTTTGATCTCATCACAGTTGACTTAGCACAAACACCATAAGACCAATGTCTCTGAATGTTCAGAAATAGTGTTTAAACCTTAGTAGATGGCTCCAATGTAAGTTTTAGAAACATCCAACCGATGATTTGGGAGAATAGACTTTTGATCTCATCACAGTTGACTTAGCACAAACACCACAAGACCAATGTCTCTGTTGCGGTCGGTCAACACGAATATAGAAGAAATGGGCATTTGCGGTTTGAAATTCCCGCCACTAAGATTTGATGATCGTATAGCAAAGTACGTACATAAACCGTGCTGGAAACCACAATAATCACTCCCGAATCCATTGTTGCATGAGGAGAAAGCAAACGAGAGCACTGTTGAAAGGTATCCGAGTGCTTGTTTATCCATAAGCTAGCGGGGAAAAGAGATTAACTACTCCCGACACATTGGAAAAGATGGCGGAAATAAAGTTAAACACGAGCTAAAATTCAACAACTTCTTTAATGAACGGTTAGATGAAAACTGAATAAAATACACGAATGTAATTGGCCCTCAAGGGAGCCGCACATGCGCAATACCGAAAATGGCACGCGCCAAGCCGATTAGCGGCGAAATACAGACACAAAATTCTCCGTTGTCATGGCAACGGAGGAAAACGAAATACAGGCAAAGTTGACAAATTGTGAAATTAGCACGGATTACAGTTTGTAATATATCAAAATGACCGCAAGAATGCAGTGAATAAAAAAGCTAATCATAACAATTCGATTCAATAAGTAAAACAATGAAAACGAAGCACAAAACAATGATCGTGTAGCAGACGATCGCGATAGCCAATCACAAACAAGTATGATGACGAAACCGTAAGATTTGAATTTAAAATGGCTTTAAAACACAAAATAACATAAGAATTCAGGTTAAAAAACATCGTAATGGAATAGTATAATCAATTCAATCAATATACATCGCAAACAAATTGAAACAAAAACAAATTACCGATAAATTCCAACATGGCGGCCTCGAACGTCATATTGGCGGTAAAACCAGTACATTTGAAATTAGATACACAGAATGTTTATAAAAACCACATAGGAATGTTAAATAAAATTAGGAAATGTTATTTCCTGCACAAAATCACACTATTTATTCAACACAACACTTTGAAATAGATCGTAAGCCGCACGAACCGAACATTATCGGCCGCGCCCATGCGGTGGCCGACAACGAACGTTCGCACTGACGAAACGAAAACACTTGGGCAATAATAAAGCACACCAGTCGAAAGAGCAGACAATAATTAGTAGAAAGCAATTGTGAATAGAATTCTTAACAACTCGGAATGTATAGAACGAAACGTTAGAAGTTCTAACGAAACGAGACTAGTAATGGAAAAATGACGTCACGCGTGTAGCGTAACTGAACTGCACTTCGACGAATGTACCTAAAATTGCCGAAAATCATGAAAATGCATAAGAAATCAATGAGAAATGACACAAAGCTTCAGAAACACTTGAAATAACAGTAAATTAAAATGTAATATCAACACAAAAGACACTAAAAATACTGAAAACACTAGAAAATGTTTTAATAAGATAAAACCTAAAAATGCAACAAATGAAAATATTAGGCAAAAATTCCACTACACTATGAATATTTATTATGACATAAAACACAGTAATAAATGCAATTTCTAAAATACTTCCACGTTGTTTGCAACAACGAATTGCCGGCGAAAGGACAGAGAAGGAGAACCACACAAAAAATTCACAAAAGAAAAATCACTCAAGTTCTAGGGCTCTCACATGCTTGACTGACCTTTTTAACTCACGTCCATCGGGTAGCACAACTTTTATCACACGGATTTGACCATCCTCACCGGGAAAAATTTCTTTTATCCTGGCAAGTGGCCAAAAATATGGGTTAGTACCCATTTTTTCTAGAAGCACTATTTGGTCTACTTTAGGGTTTTTGAAGAACTTATCACCTTTGGATTCATAAAAATTCCTCAATTGCATGAGGTAACTCTTTTTCCAAATTTTCCAGAACTCCCAAATAAATTGGCGTCGTTTAATGTCCAGTTTTCTCAAATCGGATTTTTTAATTGCACTCAATTGTTTGTTTATTACGTATTTAGGCATACCTCCGGTTAGAAAGTTTTCAGGTGCCAAAATTCTACCACCATCAACACTGTCGGGGACATAACTTAAGGGTCGTGAATTTAGCACTGAACTAATTTCCAGAGCCAAAGTTTGGAGAGTTTCTAAGTCTACGGTGCTGCGCAACAATGTCTTTCGAAGTTTATCTTTGACAGAGCGGACTAGACGCTCCCACGCTCCGCCCATCCATGGAGAAAGCGGTGGGATGAATGTCCAGAGCACCCTTTTTTCAGATAGGAATGTTTTCACGTCATTATGACCGATGAGTTTCCCCCATGATTGTAATTCGAGGCTTCCGCGCTCAAACGTCTTACTGTTGTCAGAGAAAATCTTCCCGGGGTATCCGTGGCGTGCCCCAAATCTTCTCATTGCAAGCAAAAACTTTGGCACAGAAAGGTCCTCTGAAACTTCTAAATGTATGGAACGGGTCACCATACACGTGAAAAGCAAGATGTAAACTTTTTTCTTTTCCTTCTTGTTGCTGCCGACATAAATGGGACCCAAGTGGTCCACTCCTGTGTTTTGGAATGGCGCCGCTGGCGTCACACGTTCAGCAGGAAGGTCACCCGTTGAAGGGTTGTTGCGTGCAAGTTTTCCTCGTCTGCAAATTTCACATTCTCTTATAACTGTCTGAATTGTTCTTCTTCCTCTAATAATCCAAAATCGTTCGCGTAGGTGATACAAGGTTTCGCTTATGTCACCATGAAGCAACTCCAAATGCACTTTTTTAATTAACAGTCTTGTTATCCAACTATCATAATGCAAGATAATTGGATAAACCTCATCAAATGTCAATAAAGATTTTTTCAAGCGGCTACGAAGTCGAAGTAATCCGTCCTCGTCAATGAAGAGCTCGAAATTGCGTAGGGTGGAATGTTTAGACAGTTCTCTTTTGTTTTTCACATCATCAATCTCCTCAGAAAAATGTAGCTTCTGGGAAAATTGCAGGATCTTCAATTGGTTGTCCTCTAACTCGAGTGGCGAGAGAGGCTCACCGCGCAAAAGTTTGTTTTTCCATCGCAAAATGTATGAGAAAACTCTCAAAAGTCGGTTGTAATTTCGGAATCGTTTGAAGAATCGACCAATAAAGCTTTCTGTCACTTGAATTGTCATCACAACGATTTTTCGTTCTTCTTCTGGAAGATCCTCTTGTATAATTTCTCTTTTTTCCAGTTTCGAGACATCAACTCCAAACCACCAAAGTTTATTTTGCATCAATGTTTTTGAGTTATGTGGTCGAGTTAATAAATCTGCTGGGTTAAATTCTGTTGGTACATGAGACCACTGTTCGGGCTTAGTTGAAGAAACAATTTCTTGAACACGGTTTGAGACGTATGGCTTCCATACGTTCTTGTCCGAATTTATCCAGGCTAGAGTTATGGTGGAGTCCGAGTAGTATTTCACCTCAGTGACCGGGTAACCGGGAAGAAAGTTTTCTAACAGGTACTTGGTCATTCGCACTCCAACCACTGCTGCAGTTAATTCAAGTCGAGGAAGAGTCACTTTTTTCGTCGGCGCAATACGACATTTACTCAACAATAAAGTTCTTTTGCCCTCTAGATTGACGACAAAAATTGAACAGCCAAATGCCTTTGTGCTTGCGTCACAGAAAACTTCTAAAGTGATGTCTTGACCGGAATAAGTCTGCAGCCAACGTTGTACTTTCAATTCTTTTAATTTTTGTATGTCTTGACTCCACTCTTCGACTTCTTTTTTCTCTGAGTCAAGAATCTTTTCATCCCAGTTTTTTGTCCTAATCCAGATTGCTTGAACTAGCAGTTTCATTTGAAGCACAACAGGAGCAATGAGTCCCATTGGATCGAATATGGAAGCCATTAATGAAACAACTTCTCGCTTTGTATTCGGAATTTTTTCAATGGTCGGAATGTTAAACATCATGACATCTTCTGCCGTGTTCCACAATATTCCAAGCATTTTTATAATTCCTAAGTCCAAAAACTCCTCTCCTCGCATATGAAAACCTTCTTTTTTCAAATTGTTGAAGACGTCCTTGCTTGAGGTCGCCCACTTTACGAGGGGAAGCTTTCCGTCGTCTAATATCATTTTCAGTTTCTCGCAATGTGATGTTGTGTCGGCTGTAAAATCTCCTCCTGACGTCAAATCATCCATGAAGATTCCATCATCGAGTGCGTCGACTTCTTTTGCATGAGTTTCTTCAAATTGTTTCGCTTGTTTCCTAATCGTCGCACACAAGAGGAATGGAGAAGAAATGACGCCAAATGGCACGACAATCATTCGCAGAACCATTAGATTATTCCACAAATTTTGCCATGAGTATGGCTCTTTGAAATAGTCACGAGCGACCCACAAAAAACGTAGAAAGTTTGTTTGAGTAGGGTTGATCATTACTTGGAGGAACGCTTGCTTAATGTCTGCTATTATTGGAATACAATAGAGACGGAATCTCACAATAACGAGTATTAAGTCTGGATTAAGGGAAGGTCCCGGAAATAAACAGTCATTGAGGGAAAGTTTCCCCTTCTTGGATGAAGACGCGTTGAACACTACTCGAAATTTCGTTGTGTCTCGATCCTCCTTGATTACAGGGTGGTGAGGTATATTGTAGGTTCCTTTCTTCAAAAAACGCTCTTCTTTTGGGACTTCCTCCGCGTGATTTTCGTGAATATACTGCCACATGGACTCGTCGTAGCGTTTTTTGTAGTCCTCGTTGGCATCTATTCTTTTGAGCGTGTTGGCCAGTTGATTCATGGCCAATTCCCAATTGGACTCCAAGTCGACTTCCTGACCATTGAATGGCAGCATGACTTCATAACGTCCATCGTCTAGACGCTTTGTAGTTGATTCGAATCGATCGCGAATAAAGTCGGATTCTTTTTCTCCCGCATTTATTCCGATTGCTTCCAAGTTCCACAGTTTGTCCAATTTTTCTTGGATGTCTAAGTCGCATGTATTACAACATGTTGTCATTCCTTCCTCATCCTCAAACAAATTGGTGTTTCCAGCCGCTCCAGCCAAGACCCATCCAAAAATTGTGTTAATGAGTCCAAGGTCGGCGTTTACCTTTTTCTTGCCATCCTTAACGACCTTCCACCACACGTCGACTCCTAAAAGCACATCAATTTGAGCAGTCTTAGCTGGTAGGTCTTCAGCAAGTTCGAGATTTAGTTTCTTCACTTTGTCAATCATTGATGAGTTCAGAATGCCTTGCACTCGTGGCAAATCTTCCACAGAAAGCATAGAAAGTTTCAAATCTTGAGTGTCATTTTTACTCTGCAGTGTGACATTGAACACATCGTAGTCCGTAGCTGCTGGAGACGAATCATTAAAACGTTGTGTGGTGGCAGAAACACTGCCGCACTTTTTAAGTTTCAGTCTTTCAACAAATTCTTTTGTAATGAACGATCGATGGCTTCCCGGATCAATCATCCCTCGAATGCTGTGAGTTCCTCCTGATTTTGTTTTGAGGTCCGCGGTGAAGATCATTAGTTGTAGAGTCGTCGAGATTGCGCATGAAACATGTGTTGTTACTTGTGGCTCCTTCGGCTTCTCCGCAGCGCTCGTTGAATTCTTCACCTCGGATTTTTTGCATATTGTGGAATGGTGTCGCCCACCACAATGTTTACAAGAAAATTTGACCTTGCAGTCTCCCACTCTATGCCCAGTTCTGAAACAATTAAAACACAGTCGGTTTTTCTTAACTATTTCGATTTTCGCGTTAATTTCGAAATCCTTTTTACAAGCGCCGTTTAAATGTTCATCTTCACAAAAAATGCACTTGTTTGTCTTGAAAGGCGTATTCTTGCTTTCAGATTTCGGTTCACTCTTCGTTTTTGCACTAGTAGACTGCTTGGCGTCTTGAGTAGTTGCGCACGTGGTCATTGAACCTTTCACTTTCGTTTTCTCTACGTCCGATTTTTCATTCTTGTCTTTTTTCGATTTTTCCGAGACGTTTTCAGTTCGTTCGGCCATCGCAACTTCATTCACAAAGAAATTGAGCAACGTAACAATGTTCTTATTTTGAATTCCGTGAACTTGGTAAAATCTTAATGCCATTGAAGTTGGAAACTTGCTAATTATGTCGGGCAATAAGAAAGCTCCGGAAGTCTGAATAGGAATTTTTAGTTGCTCGAGAAGTCTAATAGTCGCAGAAATCTTTGTCAAATTTGTTTTTATCGCTTTAGTTGGATATACACTTGAAACAGCTTTTAATTCTCGAATTGATTTTATTAACGCAGTTTGTTGGGCATCCTCATCACCAAAATGTCTTTCGAGTTCTTCTCTTGCAAGGTCGTAGGATTCCTCGATCAGGGGAAAAGTTGAGATGAGAATTGCCGCTTCTCCAGTACACATAGTTTGTAAATACTGGAGTTTTTCAATGTTACTCAGGTCTGGATCCTTGTGTACGGAGGTCTCGAAGTTGCTTTTGAATGTTCTGTACTTCAAAATATCTCCGTCGAATTTTACGGAATCCAGTTTGGGCAGCTTCGAATTTTTTCTAAACGTTGCTGTCGCGTTCAAGGTTGTATTCTGGTTTGAGCTTGTCGACGTATTTAATCTTCCTCCCAAAGTTGGAAGTGATCGCTTTGAAATTTCGTATCTCGTGCGAAGAAGATCCACTCTTGCTTGCATAGTCTCAAGCTTGTCAATGCATTCTAGATAATAGCCGTGGTCCGAATATTCCTGTAGATCATTCAGCGCACCGACTATTCTCGTTTCTTTCGGGGTCGCCGTTTGCACCAGCGCTTCCAGTTCACCTGGATCTGCTGTCTTCTCCGATATAGACAACAAATGATTCATTGCAGTGACTTGCGACTCCCAACGTTGTTGTTGCACTTCGATTTGATCCTCAGTTAGAAGATCTCTCATTGTAGGTTCCGCCATTCTCTCTGTCCTCTCTCACAAAAAATTCGGCTGTGAAATTTGGAAAGAACAGATAAAAACGGGCATGACAATTCAACTTTGTTTTAATTTTTAAGAGAATAAACCTTGTAATTTTATCCCCCAAAAATTTCTCAATTTTCACGGTTTTTGTTTTAACTTTAAAGAGAATAAACTTTTTTATTTTATCCCCCAAAAAGCACTCAATTTTCACGGTCCTTGGTGACACGTGAGAATTTTAGAATATCAAATGTTTGGCCAATCGAGGATGACCAAAAATTTGAGCGGTTTTTGTGTACGTAAATAAAACGTGACACAATTACCCTGCACAGTTTGAAAATAATTGACGGTTTGTTTTGCAACAAAGCACGCCAATAAACTCTTTTGAAAACAATTGACGGTTCGTTTTGCAACAAAACACGCCAATAACTCCTAACATTAAATTTTGACTCTACTGACAGCTCATTCAACTTGAAACTAGTCAGTTCTACTCGAAATAAATCTAATCTCCCCCGCTTATGGCGGTTATAATGGAGAACTAAACATGCAATGAAAAAACACTTCAAAATTTGGTATGAAAACACTTTTACTAAAATTTTCCCCAAAACTAGCAAATGAAACAACAAAAACACCAATGGAATACCCAAAACAATACCCTCATGCAATAAAAATCCCCAAAATGAAAACACAGAACTCCAAAAACAAGAAAATGCAAATAATCCAGGGGCAAATCGTCTTCCCAGCGCAGCGCGTTGTGTATCCAAATATGGCGACCGGAAGATCCCGTTGCTTGCACACGATTGTTCAAATTCGACGCCGTACCTGTCCTCGTTGTGGCTGAAGTCACGTTGAACGTTGACACTACTTGTAGCAGACGACGAATCGCGAACGTAAATTATTCCGTTGATCGCACCAAACGCACGATCGGACGTTGCACTGACGTCACGACGAAAACACAGAAAGAATGCAACGGCTATCCTGGTCACGGCTACCAAAACTAGATATTCGATGTTGCGGTCGGTCAACACGAATATAGAAGAAATGGGCATTTGCGGTTTGAAATTCCCGCCACTAAGATTTGATGATCGTATAGCAAAGTACGTACATAAACCGTGCTGGAAACCACAATAATCACTCCCGAATCCATTGTTGCATGAGGAGAAAGCAAACGAGAGCACTGTTGAAAGGTATCCGAGTGCTTGTTTATCCATAAGCCAGCGGGGAAAAGAGATTAACTACTCCCGACACATTGGAAAAGATGGCGGAAATAAAGTTAAACACGAGCTAAAATTCAACAACTTCTTTAATGAACGGTTAGATGAAAACTGAATAAAATACACGAATGTAATTGGCCCTCAAGGGAGCCGCACATGCGCAATACCGAAAATGGCACGCGCCAAGCCGATTAGCGGCGAAATACAGACACAAAATTCTCCGTTGTCATGGCAACGAAGGAAAACGAAATACAGGCAAAGTTGACAAATTGTGAAATTAGCACGGATTACAGTTTGTAATATATCAAAATGATCGCAAGAATGCAGTGAATAAAAAAGCTAATCATAACAATTCGATTCGATAAGTAAAACAATGAAAACGAAGCACAAAACAATGATCGTGTAGCAGACGATCGCGATAGCCAATCACAAACAAGTATGATGACGAAACCGTAAGATTTGAATTTAAAATGGCTTTAAAACACAAAATAACATAAGAATTCAGGTTAAAAAACATCGTAATGGAATAGTATAATCAATTCAATCAATATACATCGCAAACAAATTGAAACAAAAACAAATTACCGATAAATTCCAACATGGCGGCCTCGAACGTCATATTGGCGGTAAAACCAGTACATTTGAAATTAGATACACAGAATGTTTATAAAAACCACATAGGAATGTTAAATAAAATTAGGAAATGTTATTTCCTGCACAAAATCACACTATTTATTCAACACAACACTTTGAAATAGATCGTAAGCCGCACGAACCGAACATTATCGGCCGCGCCCATGCGGTGGCCGACAACGAACGTTCGCACTGACGAAACGAAAACACTTGGGCAATAATAAAGCACACCAGTCGAAAGAGCAGACAATAATTAGTAGAAAGCAATTGTGAATAGAATTCTTAACAACTCGGAATGTATAGAACGAAACGTTAGAAGTTCTAACGAAACGAGACTAGTAATGGAAAAATGACGTCACGCGTGTAGCGTAACTGAACTGCACTTCGACGAATGTACCTAAAATTGCCGAAAATCATGAAAATGCATAAGAAATCAATGAGAAATGACACAAAGCTTCAGAAACACTTGAAATAACAGTAAATTAAAATGTAATATCAACACAAAAGACACTAAAAATACTGAAAACACTAGAAAATGTTTTAATAAGATAAAACCTGAAAATGCAACAAATGAAAATATTAGGCAAAAATTCCACTACACTATGAATATTTATTATGACATAAAACACAGTAATAAATGCAATTTCTAAAATACTTCCACGTTGTTTGCAACATCTCTGAATGTTCAGAAATAGTGTTTAAACCTTAGTAGAAGCCTTCAATGTAAGTTTTAGCAACATCCAAGCAATGATTTGGGAGAATAGACTTTTGATCTCATCACAGTTACTTAGCACAAACACCACAAGTCCAATGTCTCTGTATGTTCAGAAATAGTGTTTAAACCTTAGTAGAAGGCTCCAATGTAAGTTTTAGAAACATCCAACCAATGATTTGGGAGAATAGACTTTTGATCTCATCACAGTTGACTTAGCACAAACACCACAAGACCAATGTCTCTGAATGTTCAGAAATAGTGTTTAAACCTTAGTAGAAGGCTCCAATGTAAGTTTTAGAAACATCCAACCGATGATTTGGGAGAATAGACTTTTGATCTCATCACAGTTGACTTAGCACAAACACCACAAGACCAATGTCTCTGAATGTTCAGAAATAGTGTTTAAACCTTAGTAGAAGGCTCCAATGTAAGTTTTAGAAACATTTAACCGATGATTTGGGAGAATAGACTTTTGATCTCATCACAGTTGACTTAGCACAAACACCACAAGACCAATGTCTCTGAATGTTCAGAAATAGTGTTTAAACCTTAGTAGAAGGCTCCAATGTAAGTTTTAGAAACATCCAACCAATGATTTGGGAGAATAGACTTTTGATCTCATCACAGTTGACTTAGCACAAACACCACAAGACCAATGTCTCTGAATGTTCAGAAATAGTGTTTAAACCTTAGTAGAAGGCTCCAATGTAAGTTTTAGAAACATTCAACCGATGATTTGGGAGATTAGACTTTTGATCTCATCACAGTTGACTTAGCACAAACACCACAAGACCAATGTCTCTGAATGTTCAGAAATAGTGTTTAAACCTTAGTAGAAGGCTCCAATGTAAGTTTTAGAAACATCCAACCGATGATTTGGGAGAATAGACTTTTGATCTCATCACAGTTGACTTAGCACAAACACCACAAGACCAATGTCTCTGAATGTTCAGAAATAGTGTTTAAACCTTAGTAGAAGGCTCCAATGTAAGTTTTAGAAACATCCAACCAATGATTTGGGAGAATAGACTTTTGATCTCATCACAGTTGACTTAGCACAAACACCACAAGACCAATGTCTCTGAATGTTCAGAAATAGTGTTTAAACCTTAGTAGAAGGCTCCAATGTAAGTTTTAGAAACATTCAACCGATGATTTGGGAGATTAGACTTTTGATCTCATCACAGTTGACTTAGCACAAACACCACAAGACCAATGTCTCTGAATGTTCAGAAATAGTGTTTAAACCTTAGTAGAAGGCTCCAATGTAAGTTTTAGAAACATCCAACCGATGATTTGGGAGAATAGACTTTTGATCTCATCACAGTTGACTTAGCACAAACACCACAAGACCAATGTCTCTGAATGTTCAGAAATAGTGTTTAAACCTTAGTAGAAGGCTCCAATGTAAGTTTTAGAAACATCCAACCGATGATTTGGGAGAATAGACTTTTGATCTCATCACAGTTGACTTAGCACAAACACCACAAGACCAATGTCTCTGAATGTTCAGAAATAGTGTTTAAACCTTAGTAGAAGCCTTCAATGTAAGTTTTAGCAACATCCAAGCAATGATTTGGGAGAATAGACTTTTGATCTCATCACAGTTACTTAGCACAAACACCACAAGACCAATGTCTCTGAATGTTCAGAAATAGTGTTTAAACCTTAGTAGAAGGCTCCAATGTAAGTTTTAGAAACATCCAACCAATGATTTGGGAGAATAGACTTTTGATCTCATCACAGTTGACTTAGCACAAACACCACAAGACCAATGTCTCTGAATGTTCAGAAATAGTGTTTAAACCTTAGTAGAAGGCTCCAATGTAAGTTTTAGAAACATTCAACCGATGATTTGGGAGAATAGACTTTTGATCTCATCACAGTTGACTTAGCACAAACACCATAAGACCAATGTCTCTGAATGTTCAGAAATAGTGTTTAAACCTTAGTAGAAGGCTCCAATGTAAGTTTTAGAAACATCCAACCGATGATTTGGGAGAATAGACTTTTGATCTCATCACAGTTGACTTAGCACAAACACCACAAGACCAATGTCTCTGAATGTTCAGAAATAGTGTTTAAACCTTAGTAGAAGCCTTCAATATAAGTTTTAGCAACACCCAAGCATTAAATTTTGAAAAAAAAATTTTGAGCTCATTTGACATCGCAGTTGACTTAGCACAAACACCACAAGACCAATGTCTCTGAATGTTCAGAAATAGTGTTTAAACCTTAGTAGAAGCCTTCAATATAAGTTTTAGCAACACCCAAGCAATAAATTTTGAAAAAAAAATTTTGAGCTCATTTCACATCGCACTTGACTTAGCATAAACACCAGAAGTCCAATGTCTCTGAATGTTCAGAAATAGTGTTTAAACCTTAGTAGAAGGCTCCAATGTAAGTTTTAGAAACATCCAACCAATACTTTGGGAGAATAGACTTTTGATCTCATCACAGTTGACTTAGCACAAACACCACAAGACCAATGTCTCTGAATGTTCAGAAATAGTGTTTAAACCTTAGTAGAAGGCTCCAATGTAAGTTTTAGAAACATCCAACCAATGATTTGGGAGAATAGACTTTTGATCTCATCACAGTTGACTTAGCACAAACACCACAAGACCAATGTCTCTGAATGTTCAGAAATAGTGTTTAAACCTTAGTAGAAGGCTCCAATGTAAGTTTTAGAAACATCCAACCGATGATTTGGGAGAATAGACTTTTGATCTCATCACAGTTGACTTAGCACAAACACCACAAGACCAATGTCTCTGAATGTTCAGAAATAGTGTTTAAACCTTAGTAGAAGGCTCCAATGTAAGTTTTAGAAACATTTAACCGATGATTTGGGAGAATAGACTTTTGATCTCATCACAGTTGACTTAGCACAAACACCACAAGACCAATGTCTCTGAATGTTCAGAAATAGTGTTTAAACCTTAGTAGAAGGCTCCAATGTAAGTTTTAGAAACATCCAACCAATGATTTGGGAGAATAGACTTTTGATCTCATCACAGTTGACTTAGCACAAACACCATAAGACCAATGTCTCTGAATGTTCAGAAATAGTGTTTAAACCTTAGTAGAAGGCTCCAATGTAAGTTTTAGAAACATCCAACCAATGATTTGGGAGAATAGACTTTTGATCTCATCACAGTTGACTTAGCACAAACACCACAAGACCAATGTCTCTGAATGTTCAGAAATAGTGTTTAAACCTTAGTAGAAGCCTTCAATATAAGTTTTAGCAACACCCAAGCATTAAATTTTGAAAAAAAAATTTTGAGCTCATTTCACATCGCAGTTGACTTAGCACAAACACCACAAGACCAATGTCTCTGAATGTTCAGAAATAGTGTTTAAACCTTAGTAGAAGCCTTCAATATAAGTTTTAGCAACACCCAAGCAATAAATTTTGAAAAAAAAATTTTGAGCTCATTTCACATCGCACTTGACTTAGCATAAACACCACAAGTCCAATGTCTCTGAATGTTCAGAAATAGTGTTTAAACCTTAGTAGAAGGCTCCAATGTAAGTTTTAGAAACATCCAACCAATACTTTGGGAGAATAGACTTTTGATCTCATCACAGTTGACTTAGCACAAACACCACAAGACCAATGTCTCTGAATGTTTAGAAATAGTGTTTAAACCTTAGTAGAAGCCTTCAATGTAAGTTTTAGCAACACCCAAGCAATAAATTTTGAAAAAAAAATTTTGAGCTTATTTCACATCGCAGTTGACTTAGCACAAACACCACAAGACCAATGTCTCTGAATGTTCAGAAATAGTGTTTAAACCTTAGTAGAAGGCTCCAATGTAAGTTTTAGAAACATCCAACCGATGATTTGGGAGAATAGACTTTTGATCTCATCACAGTTGACTTAGCACAAACACCACAAGACCAATGTCTCTGAATGTTCAGAAATAGTGTTTAAACCTTAGTAGAAGGCTCCAATGTAAGTTTTAGAAACATCCAACCAATGATTTGGGAGAATAGACTTTTGATCTCATCACAGTTGACTTAGCACAAACACCACAAGACCAATGTCTCTGAATGTTCAGAAATAGTGTTTAAACCTTAGTAGAAGGCTCCAATGTAAGTTTTAGAAACATCCAACCGATGATTTGAGAGAATAGACTTTTGATCTCATCACAGTTGACTTAGCACAAACACCATAAGACCAATGTCTCTGAATGTTCAGAAATAGTGTTTAAACCTTAGTAGAAGGCTCCAATGTAAGTTTTAGAAACATCCAACCGATGATTTGGGAGAATAGACTTTTGATCTCATCACAGTTGACTTAGCACAAACACCACAAGACCAATGTCTCTGAATGTTCAGAAATAGTGTTTAAACCTTAGTAGAAGCCTTCAATGTAAGTTTTAGCAACATCCAAGCAATGATTTGGGAGAATAGACTTTTGATCTCATCACAGTTACTTAGCACAAACACCACAAGTCCAATGTCTCTGTATGTTCAGAAATAGTGTTTAAACCTTAGTAGAAGCCTTCAATATAAGTTTTAGCAACACCCAAGCAATAAATTTTGAAAAAAAAATTTTGAGCTCATTTCACATCGCAGTTGACTTAGCACAAACACCACAAGTCCAATGTCTCTGAATGTTCAGAAATAGTGTTTAAACCTTAGTAGAAGGCTCCAATGTAAGTTTTAGAAACATCCAACCGATGATTTGGGAGAATAGACTTTTGATCTCATCACAGTTGACTTAGCACAAACACCACAAGACCAATGTCTCTGAATGTTCAGAAATAGTGTTTAAACCTTAGTAGAAGGCTCCAATGTAAGTTTTAGAAACATTTAACCGATGATTTGGGAGAATAGACTTTTGATCTCATCACAGTTGACTTAGCACAAACACCACAAGACCAATGTCTCTGAATGTTCAGAAATAGTGTTTAAACCTTAGTAGAAGGCTCCAATGTAAGTTTTAGAAACATCCAACCAATGATTTGGGAGAATAGACTTTTGATCTCATCACAGTTGACTTAGCACAAACACCACAAGACCAATGTCTCTGAATGTTCAGAAATAGTGTTTAAACCTTAGTAGAAGGCTCCAATGTAAGTTTTAGAAACATTCAACCGATGATTTGGGAGAATAGACTTTTGATCTCATCACAGTTGACTTAGCACAAACACCACAAGACCAATGTCTCTGAATGTTCAGAAATAGTGTTTAAACCTTAGTAGAAGGCTCCAATGTAAGTTTTAGAAACATTTAACCGATGATTTGGGAGAATAGACTTTTGATCTCATCACAGTTGACTTAGCACAAACACCACAAGACCAATGTCTCTGAATGTTCAGAAATAGTGTTTAAACCTTAGTAGAAGGCTCCAATGTAAGTTTTAGAAACATCCAACCAATGATTTGGGAGAATAGACTTTTGATCTCATCACAGTTGACTTAGCACAAACACCACAAGACCAATGTCTCTGAATGTTCAGAAATAGTGTTTAAACCTTAGTAGAAGGCTCCAATGTAAGTTTTAGAAACATTCAACCGATGATTTGGGAGAATAGACTTTTGATCTCATCACAGTTGACTTAGCACAAACACCACAAGACCAATGTCTCTGAATGTTCAGAAATAGTGTTTAAACCTTAGTAGAAGGCTCCAATGTAAGTTTTAGAAACATCCAACCGATGATTTGGGAGAATAGACTTTTGATCTCATCACAGTTGACTTAGCACAAACACCACAAGACCAATGTCTCTGAATGTTCAGAAATAGTGTTTAAACCTTAGTAGAAGGCTCCAATGTAAGTTTTAGAAACATTTAACCGATGATTTGGGAGAATAGACTTTTGATCTCATCACAGTTGACTTAGCACAAACACCACAAGACCAATGTCTCTGAATGTTCAGAAATAGTGTTTAAACCTTAGTAGAAGGCTCCAATGTAAGTTTTAGAAACATCCAACCAATGATTTGGGAGAATAGACTTTTGATCTCATCACAGTTGACTTAGCACAAACACCACAAGACCAATGTCTCTGAATGTTCAGAAATAGTGTTTAAACCTTAGTAGAAGGCTCCAATGTAAGTTTTAGAAACATCCAACCGATGATTTGGGAGAATAGACTTTTGATCTCATCACAGTTGACTTAGCACAAACACCACAAGACCAATGTCTCTGAATGTTCAGAAATAGTGTTTAAACCTTAGTAGAAGGCTCCAATGTAAGTTTTAGAAACATTTAACCGATGATTTGGGAGAATAGATTTTTGATCTTATCACAGTTGACTTAGCACAAACACCACAAGACCAATGTCTCTGAATGTTCAGAAATAGTGTTTAAACCTTAGTAGAAGCCTTCAATGTAAGTTTTAGCAACATCCAAGCAATGATTTGGGAGAATAGACTTTTGATCTCATCACAGTTGACGTGGCACAAACTGTTGCAAGACAGCGTGGAAGAATTGTTGTGCTGAGATTGTGTCAATAAATATTACTAATTTGCTTTGATTTGTTTAATTTTCCTTTAGTGTTTTATTTTTCACTTTGCAGGAATTTTGACTTATTAAACTTTTTCAATGTTATTTAGTGTTTTAGTGTTGTGAAATGGGATAATTCAATTTATTGTCACTTATTTTCAGTATTTTATTGCGTATTTTGTTTTATTTTATCAATTCTAATGCATTTTTCTTGTTGTACGGCATTTTTGAGTGCATTCGTCGAAATGCAGCACAGTTACGCTATACGCGTGACGTCATTTTTCAATTCCTAGTCTTATTATTTCAGAACTTCTAACGTTTCGTTTTCACCTTTTTATGGTAGTTTTGTTGTGTTTTAGTATTGTTTTGTACTAATTCCGGTGTGCTCTTTCGTTTGGTGTGCTCAGATTTTGTCATAGAGTTTTCGTTTCGTCGTTACGAACGTTCGTCGTCGGCCACCATATGGGCGCGGCCGACGATGTTCGTTTCGTTCGTGTTACGATCCATTTCTGTGTAGTTTTGATTAAATAGTGTGGTTTTGTTCGGGAAATTATATTTCCTATATTTATTTCAACATTGTCAGGTGTTTTTATTCAAATCTTAAACTTGTATTTTCAAACTGTGTTGCTTTGCCGCCGATTAGGTGACCGTTGGGCGCCATGTTGATTTATCGGCAATTTTGATGATGTAATCGTTTGCTTTGAATTTATTATACTATTATACTTATTTATTATTTCATTTCGAAGTGTTTTCACCTGTATTCTTTGCTATTTTTGCATTTTTATTCCGTTCGGAATTCAAATGTTTTGATGACATCATTTTGCTTGACGCTGATTGGCTGTCTCGATCGTCTGCTTGACGATCATTGTTTTTGCTCCGTTTGCACTGTTTTACTTTTCAGATCTTATTGTTGTGATTAGATTAAATATTCCTGGTATTCTTGTGATCATTTTAGTATGTCACAATCTTTATTTCGTGCAGTTTTTATGTAACTACAACTTTGCTGTGATTTCGTTTCCTCCGTTGCTATGACAACGGAGTTTCTTTTGTTATTGTATTTCGCCGCTATCGGCTTGGCGCGTGCCGTAATGGTTACTGCGCATGTGCGGTTCCAAAAGAACCAATGTAATTGATGTATTTTCATCACTCTTCTGTTTAACTTAGATTAAAGAAGTTGTTTTTAATTTTACTCCCGTTTCATGTTATTTAAGCAATGTGGCGCGAGTAGTTAAGCCTTTCCCTGGATTAGCCATTGATTCAGCACTCCATTGGATATTAATCAACGGTGTTCCCATCAATGCTCCATGCATTCAACAATAGTTTTCAGTGCGGATTTGTGTTCTCAGCGCGGTTTTCGTACGAATTTAACAATACGATCACTTGAGTTTTTAGAGGCGGGAAATTCAAATAGCCCCAACCCCATTCCTAGCTGTTTGGTGTTGACAGACCGCAACATCGAATACGTTCTTGTGGTGCACGTGACCAGGATTCCGTCTGAAATCAGTGAGTTTTTCCGGTTCGTTTTGAATACGTTTCTTCGCGTGTTTGTTGCGACGGGAGAACAATACGTTCGTGATTCGTCGTCTGCTACGAGTGTCGCCGTTCAACGTGACAACAGTCACGACTGGGACAGCTCTTGCGTCGAGTGCGAACTTTTGTGTGTCATCAGCGGGATTCTACGGTCGCCATCTTGGATAAGGATAACACAACGCGCTGTGCTGAGAAGTCGATTCGCCCCTGGATTTATTGCTTTTCTTGTGTTTTATCATTCAGTGCATTTATTTTGGAGGTTTTGTTTGCATGAGGGTATTGTTTTGGGTATTCTTTTTGGTGTTATTGCTGTTTCATATGCTAATCTTAAGGGAAATTTAGTAAAAGTGAATTTTATTGCAGTTTGTTTTAGTGTTTTCTTTAATTTTATGCATGCATCTCCATATAACTGGCATAACCAGGGGAGATTTAGATTTTTTGAAGCTAGTTACTGGTCAGTCTCTCATTGCAAGGGCTGTCAGTCATTAACGTTAAAATTTAATAGTGATTTTCGTGCGAATTTCGTTCCAAACGAATCGCCGAAAATATTTCAAACTTGTGTAGGACTTTTTGAGTCACGTTTTTCATACGTGATCAAGGTCGCTCGTTTGTTTTGGCATCCTTGATTGTCAAAACACTCGATATTCTTGTGCATTTTCAATTGATTTTTTGTCATTTGGGCAATTAAACGTTGAAAAATTCTGTGTATTTTTTGGGGGATAAAATAACAAATTTTATTCTTTTAAAAAATTGAAAGCGAAGTGTTTTTTGTCAAACGAGATTTTATCTTCCTTTTCGCAATTTGCAGCCGTGAATTTGTGAGAGGAGAGAAAACATGGCAGATCCTTCCGTGCAAAACATGATTACTCCAGAACAACTCGAAATTATGGAGACAAGATGGGAAGCGCTACTCACTTCACTCTCCGCTTTGCTGACTGTATCGGAGCAGACCAGCGACCCGGGAGAGTTGGAGGCGCTGCTATCTACAGCAAATATTCGAGAGACACGTGCTGTCAATGAACTCAATGATCTTCAAATACATTCTGAACATGGATTTTATCTTGAAGCCATTGAAAAACTCGAGGCAGTTCAAACAAGAGTGGATCTTCTCCGCGGACGTTGGGAAGTATCGAAACGGTCCCTTCCTACACTGGGAGGACGACTAAATATGTCAACTGCATCTGGCGGTCATACGACAATGAATGCTTCTTTCCGAAAAATCCAGAAGTTGCCAAAATTGGAGTCTGTGAAGTTCGATGGGGACATTTTGAAATACAAGACTTTCAAAAGTAACTTTGAAACTTCAGTACATAAGGACCCAGACTTGAGCGACGTGGAAAAGCTTCAATATCTACAGACAATGTGTGTTGGCGAAGCAGCCACTTTGATTTCAACTTTTCCCTTGATCGAGGAATCATACCATTTGGCTCGTGAAGAGTTGGAGAGGAACTACGGGGATGAGGACGCACAGCAAACTGCCCTCATCAGATCAATTAGAGAAATGAAAATTGTTACGAGTGTCTATCCAACTAAAGCATTAAGAACAAATTTAACCAAAATTTCTTCCACCGTCAGACTCCTTGAGCAGTTGAAAATACCCATACAAACTTCAGGTGCTTTTCTCATGCCGGATATTATTAGCAAATTTCCAAATCAAATGGCATTGCGTTTTTATCAAGTGCATGGAATTCAAAACAAAAACATTATGACACTACTTGACTTTTTCTTGAAAGAAGTAGCTATGGCGGAAAGAACTGACAATTCTTCTCATTCTGAAAAAGTGAAGAAAGAAAAGACTGAAGCCGAAAAAAGCAAGCAAAAGGGTTCCATGACCACGTGTGCTGCGACTCAAGATTCTAAACCGCAATCAAATGCTAAAGTGAAGTCCGGAGAGTCCAAACAAGACAACAAATCTTCCAACTCGAAGACCATCAAGTGTATTTTTTGTGAAGAAGACCATTTGAATGGTTCATGCAAAAAGGAATTCGAAGTTAATGCGAAGATTGAAATCATCAAAAAGAATAGACTTTGCTTCAATTGTTTTAGAACTGGCCATCGCGTCGGGGACTGTAAAGTGAAGTTTTCCTGCAAACATTGTGGCGGAAGACACCACTCCACAATTTGCCGAAAGTCAGATGTGAAGAATTCATCAAGCGTTGTCGAGAAGCCCAAAGAGCCACAAGTGACAACACACGTCTCGTGCGCGATCTCCGCGACTCTTCAACTAATGATCTTCACTGCCGATCTTAAGACAAGAAATGGTGGTTCACATCACATCAGAGGCATGATCGACCCAGGAAGCCACCGATCATTCATTACGACAGAACTTGTGCATAGACTGAAATTGACAAAGTGCGGCAGTATTTCTGCAACCACGCAACGGTTCAACGACTCAAAGCCTGCTGCCACAGACTATGACGTGTTTAATGTTATTTTGCAAAGCAAGAATGACAATCAGGACTTGAAATTGTCGATGCTTTCAGTTGAGAATTTGCCAAAAGTACAGGGCATTTTAAATGCGTCGGTAATAGACAAAGTGAAAAAATTGAATCTGGAACTTGCTGAAGACCTACCCGCGAAGACTTCCCAAATAGACATTCTTTTAGGAGTCGACGTGTGGTGGAAGGTCGTTAAGGATGGCAAGAAAAAAGTCAACGCCGACCTTGGACTAATCAACACTTTATTTGGATGGGTTCTGACAGGAGCGGCAGGAAACACAGATTTGTTTGATGATGAAGCAGACTTAACCACGTGTTGCAACACTTGCAACGTTGACATAAATGAGAAGTTGGACAAATTGTGGAATTTGGAGGCAATTGGTATAAATGCTGGTGAAAAAGAATCCGATTTCACAAGAGATCGCTTTGAAGCCACAACGAAACGTCTTGACGACGGAAGATATGAAGTGATGCTTCCCTTTAATGGACAAGAAACTGACTTAGAATCCAACTGGGAACTCGCCATGAACCAATTAGCCAACACGCTTAAACGAATCGATGCAAATGAGGACTATAAAAAACGTTACGACGACTCAATGTGGCAGTACATCGAGGAAAATCACGCGGAGGAAGTCCCAAAGGAGGAACGTTTTCTCAAGAAGGGGATATATAATATACCTCACCACCCCGTCATAAAGGAGGATCGAGATACTTCCAAATTTAGAGTCGTGTTTAACGCGTCTTCATCCAAGAAGGGAAAACTTTCCCTCAATGACTGTTTATTTCCGGGACCTTCCCTCAACCCTGACTTAATTCTTGTTGTTGTGAGATTTCGTCTATATTGCATCCCGATAATAGCGGATATCAAGCAGGCATTTCTGCAGGTTATGATCAACCCGACTCAAAGAAACTTTTTACGCTTTCTGTGGGTGGCTCGTGATTATTTTAAGCAGCCTTATTCGTGGCAAAACCTGTGGAACAACATTATGATCCTGAGAATGATCGTCGTGCCCTTTGGTGTTATTTCCTCACCATTCCTCCTATGCGCCACCATTCGAAAACATGCAAAACAATTCGAGAAAACACACGCAAAAGAAGTTGATGCGCTAGATGATGGAATTTTTATGGATGACTTAACATCTGGAGGAGATTTTCCAGCCGACACGACGACACATTGCGAGAGATTAAAAATGATTTTAGACAGCGGAAAACTTCCCCTTGTGAAGTGGGCGACTTGCAGTAAAGACGTCTTCGAGAACTTGAAAAAAGAGGGATTCCACATGCGGGGCGAGGAATTTTCTAGTCTTGGAATCATTAAAATGCTCGGCATACTGTGGGACACAGAAAAGGACATGATAATGTTTAAAATACCGAAAATTGAAAAAATTCCGATTACAAAGCGAGAAGTTGTCTCATTTTTAGCTTCAATTTTTGATCCCATGGGACTCTTGGCTCCTGTGATTCTGCAAATGAAATTGCTCATTCAAGTGATCTGGGCTCGGACGAAAAAATGGGATGAAAAGATTCTTGATTCAGAGAAAAAAGAAATTGAAGAATGGAATTCCGACATCCAACAACTCAAGGAACTAAAAGTTCAACGTTGGTTAAATACTTATTCAGGTCAGGAAATAACCCTAGAAGTTTTTTGTGACGCCAGCACAAAAGCATTTGGCTGCACGATTTTTGTCGTCAACGTGGAGGGCAAAAGAACATTGTTGTTAAGTAAATGCCGAATTGCGCCGGCCAAAAAGGTTACTCTTCCTCGACTCGAATTAACAGCAGCAGTGGTTGGAGTCAGAATGACAAAATATCTGCTCGAGAACTTTCTTCCTGGATACCCCGTCACTGAAGTTCGTTACTACTCGGACTCCACTATCACACTCGCCTGGATTAATTCAGACAAAAATGCATGGAAACCGTATGTCTCAAACCGTGTTCAGGAAATTATTTCCTTTTCCAAGCCTGAACAATGGTCTCATGTGCCAACCGAATTCAACCCAGCTGACCTATTGACCCGTCCACACAACTCAAAAACATTGATGAACAACAAACTTTGGTGGGACGGAGTTGATGTTTCAAAACTGGAAAAGAAGGAAGTTATACAGGAAAACCCACCCGATGAAGAAAGAAAATTAATTGTTATGACTATTCAAGTAAAAGAGAATTTTATTTACAAATTTTTCCGACGTTTTAGCAATTACAACCGACTTTTGAGAGTGTTTTCCTACATAATGAGATGGAAAAATCAACTTGTTCGCGGTGAGCCCCTCTCGCCACTCGAGTTGGAGGCAAACCAACTGAAGATCTTAAAACTTTCGCAGAAATTACATTTTTTGGAGGAAGTTGAAGACGTGAAAAACAAAAGGGAATTGAGCAAACATTCCACTTTGAGGAATTTCGAACTCTTTATTGACGAAAATGGATTACTTAGACTTCATAGCCGTTTGAAAAAATCTTTATTGACATTTGATGAAGTCTATCCGATTATTTTACATTACGATAGTTGGATAACACGACTGTTGATCAGAAAGGCACATCTAGAACTACTTCACGGTGATATTAGTGAAACCCTTTATCACTTACGTGAACAATTTTGGATCATAAGAGGAAGGAAAACAATTCAAACAGTTATTCGAGAATGTGCAATTTGCAGACGTGCTAAACTTGCGAGAAATAACCCTTCTACTGGTGACCTTCCCACTGAACGTGTAACTCCAGCGGCTCCATTCCAACACACTGGAATTGATCATCTTGGACCCATTTATGTTGGCAACAACAAAAAAGAACGGAAAAAGGTTTATATTCTTTTATTCACGTGTATGGTGACAAGAAGCCTACATTTAGAAGTGTCCGAAGACCTTTCTGTTCCCAAGTTTTTGTTAGCAATGCGAAGATTTGGAGCTCGCTTTGGATATCCTGCCAAAATATTCTCAGATAATAGCAAAACATTCGAACGTGGTAGTGTGGAGTTACAATCATGGGGCAAGCTCATTGGCCACAAGGACATACAGACTTTCCTATCGGAAAAAAGAGTGTTATGGACTTTTATTCCACCACTGTCCCCCTGGATGGGAGGGGCATGGGAACGCCTTGTCCGTTCAGTTAAAGATAAACTTCGAAAAACTTTGCTTCGATATACCGTTGATTTGGAGACTCTTCAAACCTTAGCTTTGGAAATTAGTTCCGTATTAAATTCAAGACCTTTATCCTACGTTCCCGACAGTGTTGATGGAGGCAGAATTTTGGCACCTGAAAATTTTTTAACCGGTGGTTTACCAAAATACCTTATAAACAAAAAATTGAGTGCTATCAAAAAGACAGATTTAAGAAAATTAGACATTAAACGAAGACAGTTCATTTGGGAATTTTGGAGAGTGTGGAGAAAAAGTTACCTTATGCAATTGCGAAATTTTTACGAGACCAAAGGCGGTAAAAATTTCAAAAACCCCAAAGTGAATCAGATCGTGTTGTTAGAAAAAATAGGAACAAATCCCTATTTTTGGCCACTTGCCCGGATAAAGGAGATTTTTCCAGGTGAGGATGGTTTTACTCGAGTCATTAAAGTAGTGCTTCCAGATGGACGTGAACTGAAAAGATCAGTTAAGCATGTGAGAGCTCTTGAACTGGACTGATTTGTTTGAGCTCGTTGTGTTTTCTCTTCTCTGTTCTCTCGCCGGCAATTCGCTGTTGCAAGACAGCGTGGAAGAATTGTTGTGCTGAGATTGTGTCAATAAATATTACTAATTTGCTTTGATTTGTTTAATTTTCCTTTAGTGTTTTATTTTTCACTTTGCAGGAATTTTGACTTATTAAACTTTTTCAATGTTATTTAGTGTTTTAGTGTTGTGAAATGGGATAATTCAATTTATTGTCACTTATTTTCAGTATTTTATTGCGTATTTTGTTTTATTTTATCAATTCTAATGCATTTTTCTTGTTGTACGGCATTTTTGAGTGCATTCGTCGAAATGCAGCACAGTTACGCTATACGCGTGACGTCATTTTTCAATTCCTAGTCTTATTATTTCAGAACTTCTAACGTTTCGTTTTCACCTTTTTATGGTAGTTTTGTTGTGTTTTAGTATTGTTTTGTACTAATTCCGGTGTGCTCTTTCGTTTGGTGTGCTCAGATTTTGTCATAGAGTTTTCGTTTCGTCGTTACGAACGTTCGTCGTCGGCCACCATATGGGCGCGGCCGACGATGTTCGTTTCGTTCGTGTTACGATCCATTT
>CASHSZ010000113.1:0-89000 GCA_949358305.1 Strigamia acuminata | reverse complement strand
AATGGTAGAACAAATCCCTATGCAAAAGAAAATGAAATTCTGTAGTTTTACTAATTTGACAGTTTTCAGACATGAAATTGTCTTCCAGTTTATTTATTTGCTTACCGGGAATGATTTTAGTTGTTTCTATCCTTCAATGGCAGAAAGAAATTGTGATTGAGGCTGATTGTTGAAACAGGTCAGGCAGCCATTTTGAATTTTTATTAGCACCATTAGCGCCATTTGCAATAGTGGGAAGAGCTTCAAATAGTGTTAAGCGATCTGATTGGCTCCCTTATTTTACAAAATAGTGTTAAAGTTGAGGAGTTACGTTATGTTATAAGTCCATTTTTATAATTATGAGCTTGTAACTCATAATTATAAGGAACAATTGGCAACCGCAAACTCACTATTGGTCTTGTGGTGTTTGTGCTAAGTCAACTGTGATGTGAAATAAGCTCAAAATTTTTTTTCAAAATTTATTGCTTGGGTGTTGCTAAAACTTATATTGAAGGCTTCTACTAAGGTTTAAACACTATTTCTGAACATTCAGAGACATTGGTCTTGTGGTGTTTGTGCTAAGTCAACTGCGATGTGAAATGAGCTCAAAATTTTTTTTTCAAAATTTATTGCTTGGGTGTTGCTAAAACTTATATTGAAGGCTTCTACTAAGGTTTAAACACTATTTCTGAACATTCAGAGACATTGGACTTGTGGTGTTTGTGCTAAGTCAACTGTGATGAGATCAAAAGTCTATTCTCCCAAATCATCGGTTGGATGTTTCTAAAACTTACATTGGAGCCTTCTACTAAGGTTTAAACACTATTTCTGAACATTCAGAGACATTGGTCTTGTGGTGTTTGTGCTAAGTTAACTGTGATGAGATCAAAAGTCTATTCTCCCAAATCATTGGTTGGATGTTTCTAAAACTTACATTGGAGCCTTCTACTAAGGTTTAAACACTATTTCTGAACATTCAGAGACATTGGTCTTGTGGTGTTTGTGCTAAGTTAACTGTGATGTGAAATAAGCTCAAAATTTTTTTTTCAAAATTTATTGCTTGGGTGTTGCTAAAACTTATATTGAAGGCTTCTACTAAGGTTTAAACACTATTTCTGAACATTCGGAGACATTGGTCTTGTGGTGTTTGTGCTAAGTCAACTGTGATGAGATCAAAAGTCTATTCGCCCAAATCATTGGTTGGATGTTTCTAAAACTTACATTGGAGCCTTCTACTAAGGTTTAAACACTATTTCTGAACATTCAGAGACATTGGTCTTGTGGTGTTTGTGCTAAGTCAACTGTGATGAGATCAAAAGTCTATTCTCCCAAATCATCGGTTGGATGTTTCTAAAACTTACATTGGAGCCTTCTACTAAGGTTTAAACACTATTTCTGAACATTCAGAGACATTGGTCTTGTAGTGTTTGTGCTAAGTCAACTGTGATGAGATCAAAAGTCTATTCTCCCAAATCATCGGTTGGATGTTTCTAAAACTTACATTGGAGCCTTCTACTAAGGTTTAAACACTATTTCTGAACATTCAGAGACATTGGTCTTGTGGTGTTTGTGCTAAGTCAACTGTGATGAGATCAAAAGTCTATTCTCCCAAATCATCGGTTGGATGTTTCTAAAACTTACATTGGAGCCTTCTACTAAGGTTTAAACACTATTTCTGAACATTCAGAGACATTGGACTTGTGGTGTTTGTGCTAAGTCAACTGTGATGAGATCAAAAGTCTATTCTCTCAAATCATTGCTTGGATGTTGCTAAAACTTACATTGAAGGCTTCTACTAAGGTTTAAATACTATTTCTGAACGTTCAGAGACATTGGTCTTGTGGTGTTTGTGCTAAGTCAACTGTGATGAGATCAAAAGTCTATTCAACCAAATCATCGCTTGGATGTTGCTAAAACTTACATTGAAGGCTTCTACTAAGGTTTAAACACTATTTCTGAACATTCAGAGACATTGGTCTTGTGGTGTTTGTGCTAAGTCAACTGCGATGTGAAATAAGCTCAAAATTTTTTTTTCAAAATTTATTGCTTGGGTGTTGCTAAAACTTATATTGGAGCCTTCTACTAAGGTTTAAACACTATTTCTGAACATTCAGAGACATTGGTCTTGTGGTGTTTGTGCTAAGTCAACTGTGATGAGATCAAAAGTCGATTCTCCCAAATCATCGGTTGGATGTTTCTAAAACTTACATTGGAGCCTTCTACTAAGGTTTAAACACTATTTCTGAACATTCAGAGACATTGGTCTTGTGGTGTTTGTGCTAAGTCAACTGTGATGAGATCAAAAGTCTATTCTCCCAAATCATTGGTTGGATGTTTCTAAAACTTACATTGGAGCCTTCTACTAAGGTTTAAACACTATTTCTGAACATTCAGAGACATTGGACTTGTGGTGTTTGTGCTAAGTCAACTGTGATGAGATCAAAAGTCTATTCTCCCAAATCATCGGTTGGATGTTTCTAAAACTTACATTGGAACCTTCTACTAAGGTTTAAACACTATTTCTGAACATTCAGAGACATTGGTCTTGTGGTGTTTGTGCTAAGTCAACTGTGATGAGATCAAAAGTCTATTCTCCCAAATCATCGGTTGAATGTTTCTAAAACTTACATTGGAGCCTTCTACTAAAGTTTAAACACTATTTCTGAACATTCAGAGACATTGGTCTTGTGGTGTTTGTGCTAAGTCAACTGTGATGAGATCAAAAGTCTATTCTCCCAAATCATCGGTTGGATGTTTCTAAAACTTACATTGGAGCCTTCTACTAAGGTTTAAACACTATTTCTGAACATTCAGAGACATTGGTCTTGTAGTGTTTGTGCTAAGTCAACTGTGATGAGATGAAAAGTCTATTCTCCCAAATCATCGGTTGGATGTTTCTAAAACTTAAATTGGAGCCTTCTACTAAGGTTTAAACACTATTTCTGAACATTCAGAGACATTGGTCTTGTGGTGTTTGTGCTAAGTCAACTGTGATGAGATCAAAAGTCTATTCTCCCAAATCATCGGTTGGATGTTTCTAAAACTTACATTGGAGCCTTCTACTAAGGTTTAAACACTATTTCTGAACATTCAGAGACATTGGACTTGTGGTGTTTGTGCTAAGTCAACTGTGATGAGATCAAAAGTCTATTCTCCCAAATCATTGCTTGGATGTTGCTAAAACTTACATTGAAGGCTTCTACTAAGGTTTAAACACTATTTCTGAACATTCAGAGACATTGGTCTTGTGGTGTTTGTGCTAAGTCAACTGTGATGAGATCAAAGTCTATTCTCCCAAATCATTGGTTAGATGTTTCTAAAACTTACATTGGAGCCTTCTACTAAGGTTTAAACACTATTTCTGAACATTCAGAGACATTGGTCTTGTGGTGTTTGTGCTAAGTCAACTGTGATGAGATCAAAAATCTATTCTCCCAAATCATTGGTTGGATGTTTCTAAAACTTACATTGGAGCCTTCTACTAAGGTTTAAACACTATTTCTGAACATTCAGAGACATTGGTCTTGTGGTGTTTGTGCTAAGTCAACTGTGATGTGAAATAAGCTCAAAATTTTTTTTTCAAAATTTATTGCTTGGGTGTTGCTAAAACTTATATTAAGGGGTTTCATAAATGACATGCTGAAGGCGCTGAAGTGATTGTTCCAATAATCACAATCACTGCATTATTGAGGACCCACACCAGATTTAAGTGATTATTCCTTAAGTCACATAACTTTTTTTTTTTTTTTTTTTATTCTTATTTTTTTAATGTATTTTTGTAACCTATTTATTTATTTTTTTAAATTAAATTAATTATTTATTTTAATTTTTTTTAAATATTTACAACCAACTCTTATTTCCTTAGTTTAAGCACTCTTCAGCACTAAAAACTCCTTTTCAGACGATTATAAATAAGCGCTGAAACGCTGAAGCGATTATTCATGTGATTGGCCCATCCAAGTCACATGATAATCGCTTCAGCAGAATAATCGTCATAATCGCTACAGCGCCTTCAGCGCACCATTTATGAAACCCCCTATTGAAGGCTTCTACTAAGGTTTAAACACTATTTCTGAACATTCAGAGACATTGGACTTGTGGTGTTTGTGCTAAGTCAACTGTGATGAGATCAAAAGTCTATTCTCCCAAATCATTGCTTGGATGTTGCTAAAACTTACATTGAAGGCTTCTACTAAGGTTTAAACACTATTTCTGAACATTCAGAGACATTGGTCTTGTGGTGTTTGTGCTAAGTCAACTGTGATGAGATCAAAGTCTATTCTCCCAAATCATTGGTTAGATGTTTCTAAAACTTACATTGGAGCCTTCTACTAAGGTTTAAACACTATTTCTGAACATTCAGAGACATTGGTCTTGTGGTGTTTGTGCTAAGTCAACTGTGATGAGATCAAAAATCTATTCTCCCAAATCATTGGTTGGATGTTTCTAAAACTTACATTGGAGCCTTCTACTAAGGTTTAAACACTATTTCTGAACATTCAGAGACATTGGTCTTGTGGTGTTTGTGCTAAGTCAACTGTGATGTGAAATAAGCTCAAAATTTTTTTTTCAAAATTTATTGCTTGGGTGTTGCTAAAACTTATATTAAGGGGTTTCATAAATGACATGCTGAAGGCGCTGAAGTGATTGTTCCAATAATCACAATCACTGCATTATTGAGGACCCACACCAGATTTAAGTGATTATTCCTTAAGTCACATAACTTTTTTTTTTTTTTTTTTTATTCTTATTTTTTTAATGTATTTTTGTAACCTATTTATTTATTTTTTTAAATTAAATTAATTATTTATTTTAATTTTTTTTAAATATTTACAACCAACTCTTATTTCCTTAGTTTAAGCACTCTTCAGCACTAAAAACTCCTTTTCAGACGATTATAAATAAGCGCTGAAACGCTGAAGCGATTATTCATGTGATTGGCCCATCCAAGTCACATGATAATCGCTTCAGCAGAATAATCGTCATAATCGCTTCAGCGCCTTCAGCGCACCATTTATGAAACCCCCTATTGAAGGCTTCTACTAAGGTTTAAACACTATTTCTGAACATTCAGAGACATTGGACTTGTGGTGTTTGTGCTAAGTCAACTGTGATGAGATCAAAAGTCTATTCTCCCAAATCATTGGTTGGATGTTTCTAAAACTTACATTGGAGCCTTCTACTAAGGTTTAAACACTATTTCTGAACATTCAGAGACATTGGTCTTGTGGTGTTTGTGCTAAGTCAACTGTGATGAGATCAAAAGTCTATTCTCCCAAATCATCGGTTGAATGTTTCTAAAACTTACATTGGAGCCTTCTACTAAGGTTTAAACACTATTTCTGAACATTCAGAGACATTGGTCTTGTGGTGTTTGTGCTAAGTCAACTGTGATGAGATCAAAAATCTATTCTCCCAAATCATCGGTTGGATGTTTCTAAAACTTACATTGGAGTCTTCAACTTAGGTTTAAACACTATTTCTGAACATTCAGAGACATTGGTCTTGTGGTGTTTGTGCTAAGTCAACTGCGATGTGAAATAAGCTCAAAATTTTTTTTTCAAAATTTATTGCTTGGGTGTTGCTAAAACTTACATTGAAGGCTTTTACTAAGGTTTAAACACTATTTCTAAACATTCAGAGACATTGGTCTTGTGGTGTTTGTGCTAAGTCAACTGTGATGAGATCAAAAGTCTATTCTCCCAAATCATTGGTTGGATGTTTCTAAAACTTACATTGGAGCCTTCTACTAAGGTTTAAACACTATTTCTGAACATTCAGAGACATTGGTCTTGTGGAGTTTGTGCTGTCAACTGTGATGTGAAATAAGCTCAAAATTTTTTTTTCAAAATTTATTGCTTGGGTGTTGCTAAAACTTATATTGAAGGCTTCTACTAAGGTTTAAACACTATTTCTGAACATTCAGAGACATTGGACTTGTGGTGTTTGTGCTAAGTCAACTGTGATGAGATCAAAAGTCTATTCTCCCAAATCATTGGTTGGATGTTTCTAAAACTTACATTGGAGCCTTCTACTAAGGTTTAAACACTATTTCTGAACATTCAGAGACATTGGTCTTGTGGTGTTTGTGCTAAGTCAACTGTGATGAGATCAAAAGTCTATTCTCCCAAATCATCGGTTGAATGTTTCTAAAACTTACATTGGAGCCTTCTACTAAGGTTTAAACACTATTTCTGAACATTCAGAGACATTGGTCTTGTGGTGTTTGTGCTAAGTCAACTGTGATGAGATCAAAAATCTATTCTCCCAAATCATCGGTTGGATGTTTCTAAAACTTACATTGGAGTCTTCTACTTAGGTTTAAACACTATTTCTGAACATTCAGAGACATTGGTCTTGTGGTGTTTGTGCTAAGTCAACTGCGATGTGAAATAAGCTCAAAATTTTTTTTTCAAAATTTATTGCTTGGGTGTTGCTAAAACTTACATTGAAGGCTTCTACTAAGGTTTAAACACTATTTCTAAACATTCAGAGACATTGGTCTTGTGGTGTTTGTGCTAAGTCAACTGTGATGAGATCAAAAGTCTATTCTCCCAAATCATCGGTTGGATGTTTCTAAAACTTACATTGGAGCCTTCTACTAAGGTTTAAACACTATTTCTGAACATTCAGAGACATTGGTCTTGTGGTGTTTGTGCTAAGTCAACTGTGATGAGATCAAAAGTCTATTCGCCCAAATCATTGGTTGGATGTTTCTAAAACTTACATTGGAGCCTTCTACTAAGGTTTAAACACTATTTCTGAACATTCAGAGACATTGGTCTTGTGGTGTTTGTGCTAAGTCAACTGTGATGAGATCAAAAGTCTATTCTCCCAAATCATCGGTTGAATGTTTCTAAAACTTACATTGGAGCCTTCTACTAAAGTTTAAACACTATTTTTGAACATTCAGAGACATTGGTCTTGTGGTGTTTGTGCTAAGTCAACTGTGATGAGATCAAAAGTCTATTCTCCCAAATCATCGGTTGGATGTTTCTAAAACTTACATTGGAGCCTTCTACTAAGGTTTAAACACTATTTCTGAACATTCAGAGACATTGGTCTTGTAGTGTTTATGCTAAGTCAACTGTGATGAGATCAAAAGTCTATTCTCCCAAATCATCGGTTGGATGTTTCTAAAACTTACATTGGAGCCTTCTACTAAGGTTTAAACACTATTTCTGAACATTCAGAGACATTGGTCTTGTGGTGTTTGTGCTAAGTCAACTGTGATGAGATCAAAAGTCTATTCTCCCAAATCATTGGTTGGATGTTTCTAAAACTTACATTAGAGCCTTCTACTAAGGTTTAAACACTATTTCTGAACATTCAGAGACATTGGTCTTGTGGTGTTTGTGCTAAGTCAACTGTGATGAGATCAAAAGTCTATTCTCCCAAATCATCGGTTGGATGTTTCTAAAACTTACATTGGAGCCTTCTACTAAGGTTTAAACACTATTTCTGAACATTCAGAGACATTGGTCTTGTAGTGTTTGTGCTAAGTCAACTGTGATGAGATCAAAAGTCTATTCTCCCAAATCATCGGTTGGATGTTTCTAAAACTTACATTGGAGCCTTCTACTAAGGTTTAAACACTATTTCTGAACATTCAGAGACATTGGTCTTGTGGTGTTTGTGCTAAGTCAACTGTGATGAGATCAAAAGTCTATTCTCCCAAATCATCGGTTGGATGTTTCTAAAACTTACATTGGAGCCTTCTACTAAGGTTTAAACACTATTTCTGAACATTCAGAGACATTGGACTTGTGGTGTTTGTGCTAAGTCAACTGTGATGAGATCAAAAGTCTATTCTCTCAAATCATTGCTTGGATGTTGCTAAAACTTACATTGAAGGCTTCTACTAAGGTTTAAATACTATTTCTGAACGTTCAGAGACATTGGTCTTGTGGTGTTTGTGCTAAGTCAACTGTGATGAGATCAAAAGTCTATTCTCCCAAATCATCGGTTGAATGTTTCTAAAACTTACATTGGAGCCTTCTACTAAAGTTTAAACACTATTTTTGAACATTCAGAGACATTGGTCTTGTGGTGTTTGTGCTAAGTCAACTGTGATGAGATCAAAAGTCTATTCTCCCAAATCATCGGTTGGATGTTTCTAAAACTTACATTGGAGCCTTCTACTAAGGTTTAAACACTATTTCTGAACATTCAGAGACATTGGTCTTGTAGTGTTTGTGCTAAGTCAACTGTGATGAGATCAAAAGTCTATTCTCCCAAATCATCGGTTGAATGTTTCTAAAACTTACATTGGAGCCTTCTACTAAAGTTTAAACACTATTTTTGAACATTCAGAGACATTGGTCTTGTGGTGTTTGTGCTAAGTCAACTGTGATGAGATCAAAAGTCTATTCTCCCAAATCATCGGTTGGATGTTTCTAAAACTTACATTGGAGCCTTCTACTAAGGTTTAAACACTATTTCTGAACATTCAGAGACATTGGTCTTGTAGTGTTTATGCTAAGTCAACTGTGATGAGATCAAAAGTCTATTCTCCCAAATCATCGGTTGGATGTTTCTAAAACTTACATTGGAGCCTTCTACTAAGGTTTAAACACTATTTCTGAACATTCAGAGACATTGGTCTTGTGGTGTTTGTGCTAAGTCAACTGTGATGAGATCAAAAGTCTATTCTCCCAAATCATTGGTTGGATGTTTCTAAAACTTACATTAGAGCCTTCTACTAAGGTTTAAACACTATTTCTGAACATTCAGAGACATTGGTCTTGTGGTGTTTGTGCTAAGTCAACTGTGATGAGATCAAAAGTCTATTCTCCCAAATCATCGGTTGGATGTTTCTAAAACTTACATTGGAGCCTTCTACTAAGGTTTAAACACTATTTCTGAACATTCAGAGACATTGGTCTTGTAGTGTTTGTGCTAAGTCAACTGTGATGAGATCAAAAGTCTATTCTCCCAAATCATCGGTTGGATGTTTCTAAAACTTACATTGGAGCCTTCTACTAAGGTTTAAACACTATTTCTGAACATTCAGAGACATTGGTCTTGTGGTGTTTGTGCTAAGTCAACTGTGATGAGATCAAAAGTCTATTCTCCCAAATCATCGGTTGGATGTTTCTAAAACTTACATTGGAGCCTTCTACTAAGGTTTAAACACTATTTCTGAACATTCAGAGACATTGGACTTGTGGTGTTTGTGCTAAGTCAACTGTGATGAGATCAAAAGTCTATTCTCTCAAATCATTGCTTGGATGTTGCTAAAACTTACATTGAAGGCTTCTACTAAGGTTTAAATACTATTTCTGAACGTTCAGAGACATTGGTCTTGTGGTGTTTGTGCTAAGTCAACTGTGATGAGATCAAAAGTCTATTCTCCCAAATCATCGGTTGAATGTTTCTAAAACTTACATTGGAGCCTTCTACTAAAGTTTAAACACTATTTTTGAACATTCAGAGACATTGGTCTTGTGGTGTTTGTGCTAAGTCAACTGTGATGAGATCAAAAGTCTATTCTCCCAAATCATCGGTTGGATGTTTCTAAAACTTACATTGGAGCCTTCTACTAAGGTTTAAACACTATTTCTGAACATTCAGAGACATTGGTCTTGTAGTGTTTGTGCTAAGTCAACTGTGATGAGATCAAAAGTCTATTCTCCCAAATCATCGGTTGGATGTTTCTAAAACTTACATTGGAGCCTTCTACTAAGGTTTAAACACTATTTCTGAACATTCAGAGACATTGGTCTTGTGGTGTTTGTGCTAAGTCAACTGTGATGAGATCAAAAGTCTATTCTCCCAAATCATCGGTTGGATGTTTCTAAAACTTACATTGGAGCCTTCTACTAAGGTTTAAACACTATTTCTGAACATTCAGAGACATTGGACTTGTGGTGTTTGTGCTAAGTCAACTGTGATGAGATCAAAAGTCTATTCTCTCAAATCATTGCTTGGATGTTGCTAAAACTTACATTGAAGGCTTCTACTAAGGTTTAAATACTATTTCTGAACGTTCAGAGACATTGGTCTTGTGGTGTTTGTGCTAAGTCAACTGTGATGAGATCAAAAGTCTATTCAACCAAATCATCGCTTGGATGTTGCTAAAACTTACATTGAAGGCTTCTACTAAGGTTTAAACACTATTTCTGAACATTCAGAGACATTGGTCTTGTGGTGTTTGTGCTAAGTCAACTGTGATGAGATCAAAAGTCTATTCTCCCAAATCATCGGTTGGATGTTTCTAAAACTTACATTGGAGCCTTCTACTAAGGTTTAAACACTATTTCTGAACATTCAGAGACATTGGTCTTGTGGTGTTTGTGCTAAGTCAACTGCGATGTGAAATAAGCTCAAAATTTTTTTTTCAAAATTTATTGCTTGGGTGTTGCTAAAACTTATATTGGAGCCTTCTACTAAGGTTTAAACACTATTTCTGAACATTCAGAGACATTGGTCTTGTGGTGTTTGTGCTAAGTCAACTGTGATGAGATCAAAAGTCGATTCTCCCAAATCATCGGTTGGATGTTTCTAAAACTTACATTGGAGCCTTCTACTAAGGTTTAAACACTATTTCTGAACATTCAGAGACATTGGTCTTGTGGTGTTTGTGCTAAGTCAACTGTGATGAGATCAAAAGTCGATTCTCCCATGTTGCTAGCAACAAATGGAGTTGTCAAAACGTTTACCGGCTAGGAAGAAAATCTATACAATGGCAATTTCCTGGAAATACAGACAAAACGTTTTTAATAATATTCTTGTGTGTTTGAGTTCGAATTTGTCAATTATCTGAATATTTCCCCGTATAAAAGCGTTTGCCATGTGAATTAATTATCTGAAATGTCAAAATATTTCTTTGTAAGTTTTTGTTGTCACTTATTAACGTTTTGTGCAATTTTTACCTGTTTCTTGAGTGTTATCTATTTCCAGTTCATTAGTGTAAGCAGTCTGACAAGCTGGATGCATCTCGCTCAATTCAAATGTGGACTGGAAGAGATCTAACTGTTATTATTAATGTTTAAATGCATTCAGTGCATTTTATCAGTGTATTAGCAATTTTCCTACCTTGTTTAATGTCCTGTGTGTCTATTGTGCGCATGTGAGTTCAACACCGCTCGTTTCAGGTGTGAAAACGTCCAAAATGCGTGCAAATGATCGCCTCCTATGCGTGTCCGCCTCTGGACAGCTGGTAGAGATGTTCCAGGTCCTGTCACGGATTAAAAACCACCTATATTAGTTGTTTGTATGCCTATTAATTAATTTGTTACCTTAAAATGCCTCTCACTTGTCCTAGAAGGTTAATTGGATTGCTTTTGTGCTCATATGAGCAATCTCTCTCTCCTTGTCCGCCATTGCTGTGGGCGTGGCTTAAGTGTTTCTGTAAAGATGTATTTAAAATTATCTTTCTGTGGGTTTTATGAGGTATTTGTGAGTAATTGAGCATTTGTGTAATTAGCAATGTAATAGTATTAAGTTTTATTGCATGATGATAATGCTTTCTGATGTAAATACTGCACTCACTGTAGAGCTGCAATTTGATTGGTAGAAAACCTCTATATTTATTCTTTTTCTTGTGTTTCATGAATATTTACTTGGATTTAATGCATTTCCAATGGGTTCTTGAATATAGCATCTAAAGATTGATTGTAAAACTGATTTATTGCATTTAATGTAGGTTTTTCAGTTGTTAGGCTTAAGCAAATGTACTTGATGCCCTGTACGGTAGTCTATTTGTATCAGATGGTTTATTTCCTCCCTTTTTTAGGGACCTAAGGCTTCCTTACTTTCAAGTGCATATGTCCTTATACAATGCTTATGTGATTGCACTTGTTATAGTTTATTGTTTTAAGTGTAACTGCTTTGTTTCTGCTCTCGCGCTGCATTGTATCTGTGTTATTCATGTTTTCAATGATATTAAACGATGTTTATTTTTACTCCCGTGGATTTTATTAACAGAATGAGTGAGGAGTAAAAACTCCTTGTTTCCTCCAAAGTACCTGCTGTTCTGGATGCCTGACAGATGGACATTGAATCTTCAAAGCCACTATACAAAATCAGCGGTCAAAAAGAAGGTCCTTAGTTTCATAATTGGCCCAACCCAGGCCAGTTGCAACATTTTTGGTGCCGTGACCAGGATTTTTTGTGTCATCGCGAATTCGAGTCTGTGCCAGGTTTATTGTGTGATTTATGATTTGCTCTCATTTCAAGTGTCAAGCATCAGTGCTTTTTGTATGCGTGTCGTCCGTGCGCCGTTGTACGCTCGTACCTCCGGTCAGTTGCGGTCACGTATCTTGTGAGAGTGCAGAAAGGTGTATTTCAAGTGCATCAGGTGTTTCCAGCTGCTTAGCGCCGTCGGTCTTTAAGTGCGCACACGAGTTTGTGCCAAGTGACAGAGAGCCGTGCAGTGAATTCGCCTGTTTGGAGCAAATCGTCCTTTTCCCGTTTTGTGTCGTCGTGACAGTGGATCTCCTTCGAGTGGACAACGTCCTCAGTGTGGAGTTCAAGCCGCAGCGCACCACTGGTCGCGGACGTTCCTGGCTGTCAACTAGTCGTCAATCATCACACAACGCAATGCGATGTCCATCTGAAACAAAGATTTATATTTATAATTTTGTCTCAAATAAATTAAATATAATCTTCTTAAGTATATGTCCAGCATTCAGTCAGGTCTTTGGGGGAAAACAAATCGTTTATTTAGCAAAGTCTTATTCAAGTGATCAGTTTTGGTCTAATAAGAAAAGATTTTCGAGAATAATTCAGTTAGGAGTGTTTTGTTTGCAATTTGGTTGTTAAATCTACAATTGAATCTGGGCAAATACTCAAGTTCGCTCGCCATTACTGCATTAGGCAGAGAGCAATTGTCGCTTAAATACGCCAGAGTGCAATTCCGTACAGATAAGCGTATCGAAATTTATTGTGACTCGAGGGTTTTGAGGGTCTTTGTCATCTCCAAAATCAATAGTTAGCTCACATAAATTAAGCGCTGTCGCATCGATCCTTGAACGTGGGATTTCGAGGTCGAAATTCGAGTGTGTAAGTCAAATCCGTCCTTTTTGTTTGTTGGTGTCTCTGCTTTGCCCTTAGTGTGTCGTCCGTTGGGTTGGGATCCAACTGGAAAAGGAGATTTTATTTTTACACAAAGAATCAATTCCTGTTGTCAAAGTTTACTTTTCTGAAAAATGTCACTTCCAGTAACCACTCCAGTCGCGCCGCCGTCCGCAGATCAGATAGAAGAATGGGAAATCTTATGGAAATCGAAGATAGGGAACATAGAAGACTTGTTGGGAACGTCAACAAACATGCAGGATTTTGGGGAGTTGGATGCCATTTCCCAATCAATTCAGGAGCAACACGCTACATTGATAGATGATCTCACCGTTCTCCAACCGCACCTGGCAAGAGAGAAATATCTGGATTTCATCGTTCGTTTGGACAAGATTGGATCGAAGGTCAACCACTTGAAGAAGCGAGTGGAAGTCGCCCGGACCAGTTCAACCTCCTTGGGAGCTAGTGCCATTGCCTCACAGACGTTCAACACCGGATTCACATCGGTGTCGTCAAAGAAGCATAACTTACGCCTACCCAAGATTGAGATCACCAAATATGATGGAAGCCCACTGAAGTTCCAGTCATATATAGACATGTTCGATGCTGCTGTCGACAAGAACGATGAATTGTCGGACATCGAGAAACTACAATACTTGAAGTCAACCTGTACCGGAGATGCGGAAAAGGTCGTTGGATCTTTTCCACTAACCAAAGACTCTTACTCTCTTGCATTGGCCGAGCTAAGAAGTCGTTATGGATCTGAAATTAATCAGAAGAATGCGTTGGTAAAGTCGATACGCGAACTCAAGGCGGTACACGAGATGTATCCAGTCTTGCCGGTCAAGCAATTGTTGACATCGATTTCATCCTCATTAAAAACGCTCGATAAGTTACATGTACCTATCCGAACAGCTGGTCTTTTCCTTGTGCCTGACCTTCTGGAAAAGTTTCCACCTGACATAGCGAAACGTTACCACCGCACCAACCAAGGTCGAATGGACAACGTGCTGAAGTTCGTGGAATTTGTTGCGGAAGAACTTAGAATCGCTGAACTTGCCGAAGAAACGGTTATGAAAGCTAAAGCATCTAAGAAAAAACAAGAAAAATCAGAAAAGTCACCGAAAGAGTCGGATTTTGCGCGAAAAGGCACCATGTCAACCTGTTTCATCTCACAGTCAGGGAAGGACAAACCTAAACCATCCGGTCCAATGGGGTCGGGAAAAATCGTCTGCGTTTTTTGTGACGGATCACATTATAATGCGAAATGCGACGCTTCTCTTACTGTTGCGGAACGAACAGAAATCGCTAAACAAAAGCGCTTATGCTTTAATTGCCTCCGCAGAAATCATTCGGCGAAAGACTGCTTGGTAAGCTTCAGTTGCAGGAAATGTGGTGGTCGACATCACACGATAATTTGTCAAAAAGGGGAAGAAAAACCTGCTGAAAAGAAAGAAGAAATTCCCACCCAATCCAGTGTCTCTGCAAATGTATCTTTAGCAGTTGCATCGAGTATTCAGTTGATGGTATTTTCAGCTCAATTAATCCGAAAAAACAAGGAGCCAGTTATCGTCCGAGGTCTTCTTGACCCCGGGAGTCACCGGTCGTACGTATCTACCAAATTGGTCGAATGCCTTCGGATGACAAAGAAGGGATCCGTAGCATACATGATGAAGCGATTGGATGATGAACATGCGGTTCCCGCTAATTACGACGTAATTCCAGTGGAGCTACAGTCACGTCACGGAAATCAAAAGCTTACATTCGATGCATTAAAAGCTAAAGCGTTGCCCACAGTCAGTGGACTGACAAATGCCGAAACTATCAAGAAAATATTGGCGTTTGGATTGGAATTAGCTGAACCGCATCCGTCAGTCACGGATGAAATTGACTTCCTAATAGGAGGTGACAACTTTTGGAAAGTTGCTCTCTGTGGAAGAAAACGGATTAGCAAAACATTTGGTTTGTCTCGCACGATATTTGGTTGGATTGCCAATGGATCAATTGGAAACACAAACCACGATTTGGATGAATATTCGGACACTAGCGCAGCTGTATCGTGTCTCTCAGTAGAACAAGGCCAAATTATCCGGAACAAATCAAATAATCCTGTCCTAATCGCAACTCAAGCATCGGAAGTCGTCCATCGCAAGAAGTTGAGTCAAATTTCAGATGAAAAGTCAAGTTGTTTCTGCACAGTCAACTCAAACCTTCCCGAATCATCAAAGACCATGCTTTCTCGAAAGGAAGGATCTGGACATGCAGTCAAGAGCTGGCTACTTGGTTCTTTCGGCCGGGAAAATATTCCTCGTTACCGTGTGGAGAAGAGTTGGACTCGGAATTGGAGTGTAAGGTTATCCCACCCGGACTTTTTAAATTTCTGGGGCTCGATTCGAAGTAATCTAGAGGAAATTCAATCGATTAAAGGCCCAATGTTCTTGGGAAAAAAGGAAAAGCTTCTCGAGTTGCTGAAAATAGACAAAAAACCTTTACTATTCAGAAATACAAGAGACGTTTTGAGTCAAACTATTATCCAACAAGATCGAAATGTTGGCGCAGAAATCGAATTGGTAAAGGAAGCAGATGCACGTCGTCCTAAGTATCGATATAGATCGCCTTGCACAAAGATGAAGTCGTTTGTAGGCAAAAATCAGAAATTTTCTTTCACTCATCAAGACTATGGTTTCTATTCAAAAGATCCACTGAAACAGAAACAGATGATAAATACACTGGTCAAGTTAAGCTTGGTCGCTGTTGGTAAAAGAATACCTGAATGGATTTCAAACCTATTACGTCAAAGAATTACATAGGATGTCGGTTTCTTTCTTTCGGCCGGCAATCTTTGTTGCTAGCAACAAATGGAGTTGTCAAAACGTTTACCGGCTAGGAAGAAAATCTATACAATGGCAATTTCCTGGAAATACAGACAAAACGTTTTTAATAATATTCTTGTGTGTTTGAGTTCGAATTTGTCAATTATCTGAATATTTCCCCGTATAAAAGCGTTTGCCATGTGAATTAATTATCTGAAATGTCAAAATATTTCTTTGTAAGTTTTTGTTGTCACTTATTAACGTTTTGTGCAATTTTTACCTGTTTCTTGAGTGTTATCTATTTCCAGTTCATTAGTGTAAGCAGTCTGACAAGCTGGATGCATCTCGCTCAATTCAAATGTGGACTGGAAGAGATCTAACTGTTATTATTAATGTTTAAATGCATTCAGTGCATTTTATCAGTGTATTAGCAATTTTCCTACCTTGTTTAATGTCCTGTGTGTCTATTGTGCGCATGTGAGTTCAACACCGCTCGTTTCAGGTGTGAAAACGTCCAAAATGCGTGCAAATGATCGCCTCCTATGCGTGTCCGCCTCTGGACAGCTGGTAGAGATGTTCCAGGTCCTGTCACGGATTAAAAACCACCTATATTAGTTGTTTGTATGCCTATTAATTAATTTGTTACCTTAAAATGCCTCTCACTTGTCCTAGAAGGTTAATTGGATTGCTTTTGTGCTCATATGAGCAATCTCTCTCTCCTTGTCCGCCATTGCTGTGGGCGTGGCTTAAGTGTTTCTGTAAAGATGTATTTAAAATTATCTTTCTGTGGGTTTTATGAGGTATTTGTGAGTAATTGAGCATTTGTGTAATTAGCAATGTAATAGTATTAAGTTTTATTGCATGATGATAATGCTTTCTGATGTAAATACTGCACTCACTGTAGAGCTGCAATTTGATTGGTAGAAAACCTCTATATTTATTCTTTTTCTTGTGTTTCATGAATATTTACTTGGATTTAATGCATTTCCAATGGGTTCTTGAATATAGCATCTAAAGATTGATTGTAAAACTGATTTATTGCATTTAATGTAGGTTTTTCAGTTGTTAGGCTTAAGCAAATGTACTTGATGCCCTGTACGGTAGTCTATTTGTATCAGATGGTTTATTTCCTCCCTTTTTTAGGGACCTAAGGCTTCCTTACTTTCAAGTGCATATGTCCTTATACAATGCTTATGTGATTGCACTTGTTATAGTTTATTGTTTTAAGTGTAACTGCTTTGTTTCTGCTCTCGCGCTGCATTGTATCTGTGTTATTCATGTTTTCAATGATATTAAACGATGTTTATTTTTACTCCCGTGGATTTTATTAACAGAATGAGTGAGGAGTAAAAACTCCTTGTTTCCTCCAAAGTACCTGCTGTTCTGGATGCCTGACAGATGGACATTGAATCTTCAAAGCCACTATACAAAATCAGCGGTCAAAAAGAAGGTCCTTAGTTTCATAATTGGCCCAACCCAGGCCAGTTGCAACACCCAAATCATCGGTTGGATGTTTCTAAAACTTATATTGAAGGCTTCTACTAAGGTTTAAACACTATTTCTGAACATTCAGAGACATTGGTCTTGTGGTGTTTGTGCTAAGTCAACTGCGATGTGAAATGAGCTCAAAATTTTTTTTTCAAAATTTAATGCTTGGGTGTTGCTAAAACTTATATTGAAGGCTTCTACTAAGGTTTAAACACTATTTCTGAAAATTCAGAGACATTGGACTTGTGGTGTTTGTGCTAAGTCAACTGTGATGAGATCAAAAGTCTATTCTCCCAAATCATTGCTTGGATGTTGCTAAAACTTACATTGAAGGCTTCTACTAAGGTTTAAATACTATTTCTGAACGTTCAGAGACATTGGTCTTGTGGTGTTTGTGCTAAGTCAACTGTGATAAGATCAAAAGTCTATTCAACCAAATCATCGGTTGGATGTTTCTAAAACTTACATTGGAGCCTTCTACTAAGGTTTAAACACTATTTCTGAACATTCAGAGACATTGGTCTTGTGGTGTTTGTGCTAAGTCAACTGTGATGAGATCAAAAGTCTATTCTCCCAAATCATCGGTTGGATGTTTCTAAAACTTACATTGGAGCCTTCTACTAAGGTTTAAACACTATTTCTGAACATTCAGAGACATTGGACTTGTGGTGTTTGTGCTAAGTCAACTGTGATGAGATCAAAAGTCTATTCTCCCAAATCATTGCTTGGATGTTTCTAAAACTTACATTGGAGCCTTCTACTAAGGTTTAAACACTATTTCTGAACATTCAGAGACATTGGTCTTGTGGTGTTTGTGCTAAGTCAACTGTGATGTGAAATAAACTCAAAATTTTTTTTTCAAAATTTATTGCTTGGGTGTTGCTAAAACTTATATTAAAGGCTTCTACTAAGGTTTAAACACTATTTCTGAACATTTGGAGACATTGGTCTTGTGGTGTTTGTGCTAAGTCAACTGCGATGTGAAATGAGCTCAAAATTTTTTTTTCAAAATTTATTGCTTGGGTGTTGCTAAAACTTATATTGAAGGCTTCTACTAAGGTTTAAACACTATTTCTGAACATTCAGAGACATTGGACTTGTGGTGTTTGTGCTAAGTCAACTGTGATGAGATCAAAAGTCTATTCTCCCAAATCATCGGTTGGATGTTTCTAAAACTTACATTGGAGCCTTCTACTAAGGTTTAAACACTATTTCTGAACATTCAGAGACATTGGTCTTGTGGTGTTTGTGCTAAGTCAACTGCGATGTGAAATAAGCTCAAAATTTTTTTTTCAAAATTTATTGCTTGGGTGTTGCTAAAACTTATATTGGAGCCTTCTACTAAGGTTTAAACACTATTTCTGAACATTCAGAGACATTGGTCTTGTGGTGTTTGTGCTAAGTCAACTGTGATGAGATCAAAAGTCGATTCTCCCAAATCATCGGTTGGATGTTTCTAAAACTTACATTGGAGCCTTCTACTAAGGTTTAAACACTATTTCTGAACATTCAGAGACATTGGTCTTGTGGTGTTTGTGCTAAGTCAACTGTGATGAGATCAAAAGTCGATTCTCCCAAATCATCGGTTGGATGTTTCTAAAACTTATATTGAAGGCTTCTACTAAGGTTTAAACACTATTTCTGAACATTCAGAGACATTGGTCTTGTGGTGTTTGTGCTAAGTCAACTGCGATGTGAAATGAGCTCAAAATTTTTTTTTCAAAATTTAATGCTTGGGTGTTGCTAAAACTTATATTGGAGCCTTCTACTAAGGTTTAAACACTATTTCTGAACATTCAGAGACATTGGTCTTGTGGTGTTTGTGCTAAGTCAACTGTGATGAGATCAAAAGTCGATTCTCCCAAATCATCGGTTGGATGTTTCTAAAACTTACATTGGAGCCTTCTACTAAGGTTTAAACACTATTTCTGAACATTCAGAGACATTGGTCTTGTGGTGTTTGTGCTAAGTCAACTGTGATGAGATCAAAAGTCGATTCTCCCAAATCATCGGTTGGATGTTTCTAAAACTTATATTGAAGGCTTCTACTAAGGTTTAAACACTATTTCTGAACATTCAGAGACATTGGTCTTGTGGTGTTTGTGCTAAGTCAACTGCGATGTGAAATGAGCTCAAAATTTTTTTTTCAAAATTTAATGCTTGGGTGTTGCTAAAACTTATATTGAAGGCTTCTACTAAGGTTTAAACACTATTTCTGAAAATTCAGAGACATTGGACTTGTGGTGTTTGTGCTAAGTCAACTGTGATGAGATCAAAAGTCTATTCTCCCAAATCATTGCTTGGATGTTGCTAAAACTTACATTGAAGGCTTCTACTAAGGTTTAAATACTATTTCTGAACGTTCAGAGACATTGGTCTTGTGGTGTTTGTGCTAAGTCAACTGTGATAAGATCAAAAGTCTATTCAACCAAATCATCGGTTGGATGTTTCTAAAACTTACATTGGAGCCTTCTACTAAGGTTTAAACACTATTTCTGAACATTCAGAGACATTGGTCTTGTGGTGTTTGTGCTAAGTCAACTGTGATGAGATCAAAAGTCTATTCTCCCAAATCATCGGTTGGATGTTTCTAAAACTTACATTGGAGCCTTCTACTAAGGTTTAAACACTATTTCTGAACATTCAGAGACATTGGACTTGTGGTGTTTGTGCTAAGTCAACTGTGATGAGATCAAAAGTCTATTCTCCCAAATCATTGCTTGGATGTTTCTAAAACTTACATTGGAGCCTTCTACTAAGGTTTAAACACTATTTCTGAACATTCAGAGACATTGGTCTTGTGGTGTTTGTGCTAAGTCAACTGTGATGTGAAATAAACTCAAAATTTTTTTTTCAAAATTTATTGCTTGGGTGTTGCTAAAACTTATATTAAAGGCTTCTACTAAGGTTTAAACACTATTTCTGAACATTTGGAGACATTGGTCTTGTGGTGTTTGTGCTAAGTCAACTGCGATGTGAAATGAGCTCAAAATTTTTTTTTCAAAATTTATTGCTTGGGTGTTGCTAAAACTTATATTGAAGGCTTCTACTAAGGTTTAAACACTATTTCTGAACATTCAGAGACATTGGACTTGTGGTGTTTGTGCTAAGTCAACTGTGATGAGATCAAAAGTCTATTCTCCCAAATCATCGGTTGGATGTTTCTAAAACTTACATTGGAGCCTTCTACTAAGGTTTAAACACTATTTCTGAACATTCAGAGACATTGGTCTTGTGGTGTTTGTGCTAAGTCAACTGTGATGAGATGAAAAGTCTATTCTCCCAAATCATTGGTTGGATGTTTCTAAAACTTACATTGGAGCCTTCTACTAAGGTTTAAACACTATTTCTAAACATTCAGAGACATTGGTCTTGTGGTGTTTGTGCTAAGTCAACTGTGATGAGATCAAAAGTCTATTCTCCCAAATCATCGGTTGAATGTTTCTAAAACTTACATTGGAGCCTTCTACTAAAGTTTAAACACTATTTTTGAACATTCAGAGACATTGGTCTTGTGGTGTTTGTGCTAAGTCAACTGTGATGAGATCAAAAGTCTATTCTCCCAAATCATCGGTTGGATGTTTCTAAAACTTACATTGGAGCCTTCTACTAAGGTTTAAACACTATTTCTGAACATTCAGAGACATTGGTCTTGTGGTGTTTGTGCTAAGTCAACTGTGATGAGATCAAAAGTCTATTCTCCCAAATCATTGGTTGGATGTTTCTAAAACTTACATTAGAGCCTTCTACTAAGGTTTAAACACTATTTCTGAACATTCAGAGACATTGGTCTTGTGGTGTTTGTGCTAAGTCAACTGTGATGAGATCAAAAGTCTATTCTCCCAAATCATCGGTTGGATGTTTCTAAAACTTACATTGGAGCCTTCTACTAAGGTTTAAACACTATTTCTGAACATTCAGAGACATTGGTCTTGTAGTGTTTGTGCTAAGTCAACTGTGATGAGATCAAAAGTCTATTCTCCCAAATCATCGGTTGGATGTTTCTAAAACTTACATTGGAGCCTTCTACTAAGGTTTAAACACTATTTCTGAACATTCAGAGACATTGGTCTTGTGGTGTTTGTGCTAAGTCAACTGTGATGAGATCAAAAGTCTATTCTCCCAAATCATCGGTTGGATGTTTCTAAAACTTACATTGGAGCCTTCTACTAAGGTTTAAACACTATTTCTGAACATTCAGAGACATTGGACTTGTGGTGTTTGTGCTAAGTCAACTGTGATGAGATCAAAAGTCTATTCTCTCAAATCATTGCTTGGATGTTGCTAAAACTTACATTGAAGGCTTCTACTAAGGTTTAAATACTATTTCTGAACGTTCAGAGACATTGGTCTTGTGGTGTTTGTGCTAAGTCAACTGTGATGAGATCAAAAGTCTATTCTCCCAAATCATCGGTTGAATGTTTCTAAAACTTACATTGGAGCCTTCTACTAAAGTTTAAACACTATTTTTGAACATTCAGAGACATTGGTCTTGTGGTGTTTGTGCTAAGTCAACTGTGATGAGATCAAAAGTCTATTCTCCCAAATCATCGGTTGGATGTTTCTAAAACTTACATTGGAGCCTTCTACTAAGGTTTAAACACTATTTCTGAACATTCAGAGACATTGGTCTTGTAGTGTTTGTGCTAAGTCAACTGTGATGAGATCAAAAGTCTATTCTCCCAAATCATCGGTTGGATGTTTCTAAAACTTACATTGGAGCCTTCTACTAAGGTTTAAACACTATTTCTGAACATTCAGAGACATTGGTCTTGTGGTGTTTGTGCTAAGTCAACTGTGATGAGATCAAAAGTCTATTCTCCCAAATCATCGGTTGGATGTTTCTAAAACTTACATTGGAGCCTTCTACTAAGGTTTAAACACTATTTCTGAACATTCAGAGACATTGGACTTGTGGTGTTTGTGCTAAGTCAACTGTGATGAGATCAAAAGTCTATTCTCTCAAATCATTGCTTGGATGTTGCTAAAACTTACATTGAAGGCTTCTACTAAGGTTTAAATACTATTTCTGAACGTTCAGAGACATTGGTCTTGTGGTGTTTGTGCTAAGTCAACTGTGATGAGATCAAAAGTCTATTCTCCCAAATCATCGGTTGAATGTTTCTAAAACTTACATTGGAGCCTTCTACTAAAGTTTAAACACTATTTTTGAACATTCAGAGACATTGGTCTTGTGGTGTTTGTGCTAAGTCAACTGTGATGAGATCAAAAGTCTATTCTCCCAAATCATCGGTTGGATGTTTCTAAAACTTACATTGGAGCCTTCTACTAAGGTTTAAACACTATTTCTGAACATTCAGAGACATTGGTCTTGTAGTGTTTGTGCTAAGTCAACTGTGATGAGATCAAAAGTCTATTCTCCCAAATCATCGGTTGGATGTTTCTAAAACTTACATTGGAGCCTTCTACTAAGGTTTAAACACTATTTCTGAACATTCAGAGACATTGGTCTTGTGGTGTTTGTGCTAAGTCAACTGTGATGAGATCAAAAGTCTATTCTCCCAAATCATCGGTTGGATGTTTCTAAAACTTACATTGGAGCCTTCTACTAAGGTTTAAACACTATTTCTGAACATTCAGAGACATTGGACTTGTGGTGTTTGTGCTAAGTCAACTGTGATGAGATCAAAAGTCTATTCTCTCAAATCATTGCTTGGATGTTGCTAAAACTTACATTGAAGGCTTCTACTAAGGTTTAAATACTATGTCTGAACGTTCAGAGACATTGGTCTTGTGGTGTTTGTGCTAAGTCAACTGTGATGAGATCAAAAGTCTATTCAACCAAATCATCGCTTGGATGTTGCTAAAACTTACATTGAAGGCTTCTACTAAGGTTTAAACACTATTTCTGAACATTCAGAGACATTGGTCTTGTGGTGTTTGTGCTAAGTCAACTGTGATGAGATCAAAAGTCTATTCTCCCAAATCATCGGTTGGATGTTTCTAAAACTTACATTGGAGCCTTCTATTAAGGTTTAAACACTATTTCTGAACATTCAGAGACATTGGTCTTGTGGTGTTTGTGCTAAGTCAACTGCGATGTGAAATAAGCTCAAAATTTTTTTTTCAAAATTTATTGCTTGGGTGTTGCTAAAACTTATATTGGAGCCTTCTACTAAGGTTTAAACACTATTTCTGAACATTCAGAGACATTGGTCTTGTGGTGTTTGTGCTAAGTCAACTGTGATGAGATCAAAAGTCGATTCTCCCAAATCATCGGTTGGATGTTTCTAAAACTTACATTGGAGCCTTCTACTAAGGTTTAAACACTATTTCTGAACATTCAGAGACATTGGTCTTGTGGTGTTTGTGCTAAGTCAACTGTGATGAGATCAAAAGTCGATTCTCCCAAATCATCGGTTGGATGTTTCTAAAACTTACATTGGAGCCTTCTACTAAGGTTTAAACACTATTTCTGAACATTTAGAGACATTGGTCTTGTGGTGTTTGTGCTAAGTCAACTGTGATGAGATCAAAAGTCTATTCTCCCAAATCATTGGTTGGATGTTTCTAAAACTTACATTGGAGCCTTCTACTAAGGTTTAAACACTATTTCTGAACATTCAGAGACATTGGTCTTGTGGTGTTTGTGCTAAGTCAACTGCGATGTGAAATAAGCTCAAAATTTTTTTTTCAAATTTTATTGCTTGGGTGTTGCTAAAACTTATATTGAAGGCTTCTACTAAGGTTTAAACACTATTTCTGAACATTCAGAGACATTGGTCTTGTGGTGTTTGTGCTAAGTCAACTGCGATGTGAAATGAGCTCAAAATTTTTTTTTCAAAATTTAATGCTTAGGTGTTGCTAAAACTTATATTGAAGGCTTCTACTAAGGTTTAAACACTATTTCTGAAAATTCAGAGACATTGGACTTGTGGTGTTTGTGCTAAGTCAACTGTGATGAGATCAAAAGTCTATTCTCCCAAATCATTGCTTGGATGTTGCTAAAACTTACATTGAAGGCTTCTACTAAGGTTTAAATACTATTTCTGAACGTTCAGAGACATTGGTCTTGTGGTGTTTGTGCTAAGTCAACTGTGATAAGATCAAAAGTCTATTCAACCAAATCATCGGTTGGATGTTTCTAAAACTTACATTGGAGCCTTCTACTAAGGTTTAAACACTATTTCTGAACATTCAGAGACATTGGTCTTGTGGTGTTTGTGCTAAGTCAACTGTGATGAGATCAAAAGACTATTCTCCCAAATCATCGGTTGGATGTTTCTAAAACTTACATTGGAGCCTTCTACTAAGGTTTAAACACTATTTCTGAACATTCAGAGACATTGGTCTTGTGGTGTTTGTGCTAAGTCAACTGCGATGTGAAATAAGCTCAAAATTTTTTTTTCAAAATTTATTGCTTGGGTGTTGCTAAAACTTATATTGGAGCCTTCTACTAAGGTTTAAACACTATTTCTGAACATTCAGAGACATTGGTCTTGTGGTGTTTGTGCTAAGTCAACTGTGATGAGATCAAAAGTCTATTCAACCAAATCATCGGTTGGATGTTTCTAAAACTTACATTGGAGCCTTCTACTAAGGTTTAAACACTATTTCTGAACATTCAGAGACATTGGTCTTGTGGTGTTTGTGCTAAGTCAACTGTGATGAGATCAAAAGACTATTCTCCCAAATCATCGGTTGGATGTTTCTAAAACTTACATTGGAGCCTTCTACTAAGGTTTAAACACTATTTCTGAACATTCAGAGACATTGGACTTGTGGTGTTTGTGCTAAGTCAACTGTGATGAGATCAAAAGTCTATTCTCCCAAATCATTGCTTGGATGTTGCTAAAACATACATTGAAGGCTTCTACTAAGGTTTAAATACTATTTCTGAACGTTCAGAGACATTGGTCTTGTGGTGTTTGTGCTAAGTCAACTGTGATGAGATCAAAAGTCTATTCTCCCAAATCATCAATTGGATGTTTCTAAAACTTACATTGGAGCCTTCTACTAAGGTTTAAACACTATTTCTGAACATTCAGAGACATTGGTCTTGTGGTGTTTGTGCTAAGTCAACTGTGATGAGATCAAAAGTCTATTCTCCCAAATCATTAGTTGGATGTTTCTAAAACTTACATTGGAGCCTTCTACTAAGGTTTAAACACTATTTCTGAACATTCAGAGACGTTGGTCTTGTGGTGTTTGTGCTAAGTCAACTGTGATGTGAAATAAGCTCAAAATTTTTTTTTCAAAATTTATTGCTTGGGTGTTGCTAAAACTTATATTAAAGGCTTCTACTAAGGTTTAAACACTATTTCTGAACATTTGGAGACATTGGTCTTGTGGTGTTTGTGCTAAGTCAACTGCGATGTGAAATGAGCTCAAAATTTTTTTTTCAAAATTTATTGCTTGGGTGTTGCTAAAACTTATATTGAAGGCTTCTACTAAGGTTTAAACACTATTTCTGAACATTCAGAGACATTGGACTTGTGGTGTTTGTGCTAAGTCAACTGTGATGAGATCAAAAGTCTATTCTCCCAAATCATCGGTTGGATGTTTCTAAAACTTACATTGGAGCCTTCTACTAAGGTTTAAACACTATTTCTGAACATTCAGAGACATTGGTCTTGTGGTGTTTGTGCTAAGTCAACTGTGATGAGATCAAAAGTCTATTCTCCCAAATCATTGGTTGGATGTTTCTAAAACTTACATTGGAGCCTTCTACTAAGGTTTAAACACTATTTCTGAACATTCAGAGACATTGGTCTTGTGGTGTTTGTGCTAAGTCAACTGTGATGAGATCAAAAGTCTATTCTCCCAAATCATCGGTTGAATGTTTCTAAAACTTACATTGGAGCCTTCTACTAAAGTTTAAACACTATTTTTGAACATTCAGAGACATTGGTCTTGTGGTGTTTGTGCTAAGTCAACTGTGATGAGATCAAAAGTCGATTCTCCCAAATCATCGGTTGGATGTTTCTAAAACTTACATTGGAGCCTTCTACTAAGGTTTAAACACTATTTCTGAACATTCAGAGACATTGGTCTTGTGGTGTTTGTGCTAAGTCAACTGTGATAAGATCAAAAGTCTATTCAACCAAATCATCGGTTGGATGTTTCTAAAACTTACATTGGAGCCTTCTACTAAGGTTTAAACACTATTTCTGAACATTCAGAGACGTTGGTCTTGTGGTGTTTGTGCTAAGTCAACTGTGATGTGAAATAAGCTCAAAATTTTTTTTTCAAAATTTATTGCTTGGGTGTTGCTAAAACTTATATTAAAGGCTTCTACTAAGGTTTAAACACTATTTCTGAACATTTGGAGACATTGGTCTTGTGGTGTTTGTGCTAAGTCAACTGCGATGTGAAATGAGCTCAAAATTTTTTTTTCAAAATTTAATGCTTAGGTGTTGCTAAAACTTATATTGAAGGCTTCTACTAAGGTTTAAACACTATTTCTGAAAATTCAGAGACATTGGACTTGTGGTGTTTGTGCTAAGTCAACTGTGATGAGATCAAAAGTCTATTCTCCCAAATCATTGCTTGGATGTTGCTAAAACTTACATTGAAGGCTTCTACTAAGGTTTAAATACTATTTCTGAACGTTCAGAGACATTGGTCTTGTGGTGTTTGTGCTAAGTCAACTGTGATGAGATCAAAAGTCTATTCTCCCAAATCATCGGTTGAATGTTTCTAAAACTTACATTGGAGCCTTCTACTAAAGTTTAAACACTATTTTTGAACATTCAGAGACATTGGTCTTGTGGTGTTTGTGCTAAGTCAACTGTGATGAGATCAAAAGTCTATTCTCCCAAATCATCGGTTGGATGTTTCTAAAACTTATATTGAAGGCTTCTACTAAGGTTTAAACACTATTTCTGAACATTCAGAGACATTGGTCTTGTGGTGTTTGTGCTAAGTCAACTGCGATGTGAAATGAGCTCAAAATTTTTTTTTCAAAATTTAATGCTTGGGTGTTGCTAAAACTTATATTGAAGGCTTCTACTAAGGCTTAAACACTATTTCTGAAAATTCAGAGACATTGGACTTGTGGTGTTTGTGCTAAGTCAACTGTGATGAGATCAAAAGTCTATTCTCCCAAATCATTGCTTGGATGTTGCTAAAACTTACATTGAAGGCTTCTACTAAGGTTTAAATACTATTTCTGAACGTTCAGAGACATTGGTCTTGTGGTGTTTGTGCTAAGTCAACTGTGATAAGATCAAAAGTCTATTCAACCAAATCATCGGTTGGATGTTTCTAAAACTTACATTGGAGCCTTCTACTAAGGTTTAAACACTATTTCTGAACATTCAGAGACATTGGTCTTGTGGTGTTTGTGCTAAGTCAACTGCGATGTGAAATAAGCTCAAAATTTTTTTTTCAAAATTTATTGCTTGGGTGTTGCTAAAACTTATATTGGAGCCTTCTACTAAGGTTTAAACACTATTTCTGAACATTCAGAGACATTGGTCTTGTGGTGTTTGTGCTAAGTCAACTGTGATGAGATCAAAAGTCTATTCAACCAAATCATCGGTTGGATGTTTCTAAAACTTACATTGGAGCCTTCTACTAAGGTTTAAACACTATTTCTGAACATTCAGAGACATTGGTCTTGTGGTGTTTGTGCTAAGTCAACTGTGATGAGATCAAAAGACTATTCTCCCAAATCATCGGTTGGATGTTTCTAAAACTTACATTGGAGCCTTCTACTAAGGTTTAAACACTATTTCTGAACATTCAGAGACATTGGACTTGTGGTGTTTGTGCTAAGTCAACTGTGATGAGATCAAAAGTCTATTCTCCCAAATCATTGCTTGGATGTTGCTAAAACATACATTGAAGGCTTCTACTAAGGTTTAAATACTATTTCTGAACGTTCAGAGACATTGGTCTTGTGGTGTTTGTGCTAAGTCAACTGTGATGAGATCAAAAGTCTATTCTCCCAAATCATCAATTGGATGTTTCTAAAACTTACATTGGAGCCTTCTACTAAGGTTTAAACACTATTTCTGAACATTCAGAGACATTGGTCTTGTGGTGTTTGTGCTAAGTCAACTGTGATGAGATCAAAAGTCTATTCTCCCAAATCATTAGTTGGATGTTTCTAAAACTTACATTGGAGCCTTCTACTAAGGTTTAAACACTATTTCTGAACATTCAGAGACGTTGGTCTTGTGGTGTTTGTGCTAAGTCAACTGTGATGTGAAATAAGCTCAAAATTTTTTTTTCAAAATTTATTGCTTGGGTGTTGCTAAAACTTATATTAAAGGCTTCTACTAAGGTTTAAACACTATTTCTGAACATTTGGAGACATTGGTCTTGTGGTGTTTGTGCTAAGTCAACTGCGATGTGAAATGAGCTCAAAATTTTTTTTTCAAAATTTATTGCTTGGGTGTTGCTAAAACTTATATTGAAGGCTTCTACTAAGGTTTAAACACTATTTCTGAACATTCAGAGACATTGGACTTGTGGTGTTTGTGCTAAGTCAACTGTGATGAGATCAAAAGTCTATTCTCCCAAATCATCGGTTGGATGTTTCTAAAACTTACATTGGAGCCTTCTACTAAGGTTTAAACACTATTTCTGAACATTCAGAGACATTGGTCTTGTGGTGTTTGTGCTAAGTCAACTGTGATGAGATCAAAAGTCTATTCTCCCAAATCATTGGTTGGATGTTTCTAAAACTTACATTGGAGCCTTCTACTAAGGTTTAAACACTATTTCTGAACATTCAGAGACATTGGTCTTGTGGTGTTTGTGCTAAGTCAACTGTGATGAGATCAAAAGTCTATTCTCCCAAATCATCGGTTGAATGTTTCTAAAACTTACATTGGAGCCTTCTACTAAAGTTTAAACACTATTTTTGAACATTCAGAGACATTGGTCTTGTGGTGTTTGTGCTAAGTCAACTGTGATGAGATCAAAAGTCTATTCTCCCAAATCATCGGTTGGATGTTTCTAAAACTTATATTGAAGGCTTCTACTAAGGTTTAAACACTATTTCTGAACATTCAGAGACATTGGTCTTGTGGTGTTTGTGCTAAGTCAACTGCGATGTGAAATGAGCTCAAAATTTTTTTTTCAAAATTTAATGCTTGGGTGTTGCTAAAATTTATATTGAAGGCTTCTACTAAGGCTTAAACACTATTTCTGAAAATTCAGAGACATTGGACTTGTGGTGTTTGTGCTAAGTCAACTGTGATGAGATCAAAAGTCTATTCTCCCAAATCATTGCTTGGATGTTGCTAAAACTTACATTGAAGGCTTCTACTAAGGTTTAAATACTATTTCTGAACGTTCAGAGACATTGGTCTTGTGGTGTTTGTGCTAAGTCAACTGTGATAAGATCAAAAGTCTATTCAACCAAATCATCGGTTGGATGTTTCTAAAACTTACATTGGAGCCTTCTACTAAGGTTTAAACACTATTTCTGAACATTCAGAGACATTGGTCTTGTGGTGTTTGTGCTAAGTCAACTGCGATGTGAAATAAACTCAAAATTTTTTTTTCAAAATTTATTGCTTGGGTGTTGCTAAAACTTATATTGGAGCCTTCTACTAAGGTTTAAACACTATTTCTGAACATTCAGAGACATTGGTCTTGTGGTGTTTGTGCTAAGTCAACTGTGATGAGATCAAAAGTCGATTCTCCCAAATCATCGGTTGGATGTTTCTAAAACTTACATTGGAGCCTTCTACTAAGGTTTAAACACTATTTCTGAACATTCAGAGACATTGGTCTTGTGGTGTTTGTGCTAAGTCAACTGTGATAAGATCAAAAGTCTATTCAACCAAATCATCGGTTGGATGTTTCTAAAACTTACATTGGAGCCTTCTACTAAGGTTTAAACACTATTTCTGAACATTCAGAGACGTTGGTCTTGTGGTGTTTGTGCTAAGTCAACTGTGATGTGAAATAAGCTCAAAATTTTTTTTTCAAAATTTATTGCTTGGGTGTTGCTAAAACTTATATTAAAGGCTTCTACTAAGGTTTAAACACTATTTCTGAACATTTGGAGACATTGGTCTTGTGGTGTTTGTGCTAAGTCAACTGCGATGTGAAATGAGCTCAAAATTTTTTTTTCAAAATTTAATGCTTAGGTGTTGCTAAAACTTATATTGAAGGCTTCTACTAAGGTTTAAACACTATTTCTGAAAATTCAGAGACATTGGACTTGTGGTGTTTGTGCTAAGTCAACTGTGATGAGATCAAAAGTCTATTCTCCCAAATCATTGCTTGGATGTTGCTAAAACTTACATTGAAGGCTTCTACTAAGGTTTAAATACTATTTCTGAACGTTCAGAGACATTGGTCTTGTGGTGTTTGTGCTAAGTCAACTGTGATGAGATCAAAAGTCTATTCAACCAAATCATCGGTTGGATGTTTCTAAAACTTACATTGGAGCCTTCTACTAAGGTTTAAACACTATTTCTGAACATTCAGAGACATTGGTCTTGTGGTGTTTGTGCTAAGTCAACTGTGATGAGATCAAAAGACTATTCTCCCAAATCATCGGTTGGATGTTTCTAAAACTTACATTGGAGCCTTCTACTAAGGTTTAAACACTATTTCTGAACATTCAGAGACATTGGACTTGTGGTGTTTGTGCTAAGTCAACTGTGATGAGATCAAAAGTCTATTCTCCCAAATCATTGCTTGGATGTTGCTAAAACATACATTGAAGGCTTCTACTAAGGTTTAAATACTATTTCTGAACGTTCAGAGACATTGGTCTTGTGGTGTTTGTGCTAAGTCAACTGTGATGAGATCAAAAGTCTATTCTCCCAAATCATCAATTGGATGTTTCTAAAACTTACATTGGAGCCTTCTACTAAGGTTTAAACACTATTTCTGAACATTCAGAGACATTGGTCTTGTGGTGTTTGTGCTAAGTCAACTGTGATGAGATCAAAAGTCTATTCTCCCAAATCATTAGTTGGATGTTTCTAAAACTTACATTGGAGCCTTCTACTAAGGTTTAAACACTATTTCTGAACATTCAGAGACGTTGGTCTTGTGGTGTTTGTGCTAAGTCAACTGTGATGTGAAATAAGCTCAAAATTTTTTTTTCAAAATTTATTGCTTGGGTGTTGCTAAAACTTATATTAAAGGCTTCTACTAAGGTTTAAACACTATTTCTGAACATTTGGAGACATTGGTCTTGTGGTGTTTGTGCTAAGTCAACTGCGATGTGAAATGAGCTCAAAATTTTTTTTTCAAAATTTATTGCTTGGGTGTTGCTAAAACTTATATTGGAGCCTTCTACTAAGGTTTAAACACTATTTCTGAACATTCAGAGACATTGGTCTTGTGGTGTTTGTGCTAAGTCAACTGTGATGAGATCAAAAGTCGATTCTCCCAAATCATCGGTTGGATGTTTCTAAAACTTACATTGGAGCCTTCTACTAAGGTTTAAACACTATTTCTGAACATTCAGAGACATTGGTCTTGTGGTGTTTGTGCTAAGTCAACTGTGATAAGATCAAAAGTCTATTCAACCAAATCATCGGTTGGATGTTTCTAAAACTTACATTGGAGCCTTCTACTAAGGTTTAAACACTATTTCTGAACATTCAGAGACGTTGGTCTTGTGGTGTTTGTGCTAAGTCAACTGTGATGTGAAATAAGCTCAAAATTTTTTTTTCAAAATTTATTGCTTGGGTGTTGCTAAAACTTATATTAAAGGCTTCTACTAAGGTTTAAACACTATTTCTGAACATTTGGAGACATTGGTCTTGTGGTGTTTGTGCTAAGTCAACTGCGATGTGAAATGAGCTCAAAATTTTTTTTTCAAAATTTAATGCTTAGGTGTTGCTAAAACTTATATTGAAGGCTTCTACTAAGGTTTAAACACTATTTCTGAAAATTCAGAGACATTGGACTTGTGGTGTTTGTGCTAAGTCAACTGTGATGAGATCAAAAGTCTATTCTCCCAAATCATTGCTTGGATGTTGCTAAAACTTACATTGAAGGCTTCTACTAAGGTTTAAATACTATTTCTGAACGTTCAGAGACATTGGTCTTGTGGTGTTTGTGCTAAGTCAACTGTGATGAGATCAAAAGTCTATTCAACCAAATCATCGGTTGGATGTTTCTAAAACTTACATTGGAGCCTTCTACTAAGGTTTAAACACTATTTCTGAACATTCAGAGACATTGGTCTTGTGGTGTTTGTGCTAAGTCAACTGTGATGAGATCAAAAGACTATTCTCCCAAATCATTGCTTGGATGTTGCTAAAACATACATTGAAGGCTTCTACTAAGGTTTAAATACTATTTCTGAACGTTCAGAGACATTGGTCTTGTGGTGTTTGTGCTAAGTCAACTGTGATGAGATCAAAAGTCTATTCTCCCAAATCATCAATTGGATGTTTCTAAAACTTACATTGGAGCCTTCTACTAAGGTTTAAACACTATTTCTGAACATTCAGAGACATTGGTCTTGTGGTGTTTGTGCTAAGTCAACTGTGATGAGATCAAAAGTCTATTCTCCCAAATCATTAGTTGGATGTTTCTAAAACTTACATTGGAGCCTTCTACTAAGGTTTAAACACTATTTCTGAACATTCAGAGACGTTGGTCTTGTGGTGTTTGTGCTAAGTCAACTGTGATGTGAAATAAGCTCAAAATTTTTTTTTCAAAATTTATTGCTTGGGTGTTGCTAAAACTTATATTAAAGGCTTCTACTAAGGTTTAAACACTATTTCTGAACATTTGGAGACATTGGTCTTGTGGTGTTTGTGCTAAGTCAACTGCGATGTGAAATGAGCTCAAAATTTTTTTTTCAAAATTTATTGCTTGGGTGTTGCTAAAACTTATATTGAAGGCTTCTACTAAGGTTTAAACACTATTTCTGAACATTCAGAGACATTGGACTTGTGGTGTTTGTGCTAAGTCAACTGTGATGAGATCAAAAGTCTATTCTCCCAAATCATCGGTTGGATGTTTCTAAAACTTACATTGGAGCCTTCTACTAAGGTTTAAACACTATTTCTGAACATTCAGAGACATTGGTCTTGTGGTGTTTGTGCTAAGTCAACTGTGATGAGATCAAAAGTCTATTCTCCCAAATCATTGGTTGGATGTTTCTAAAACTTACATTGGAGCCTTCTACTAAGGTTTAAACACTATTTCTGAACATTCAGAGACATTGGTCTTGTGGTGTTTGTGCTAAGTCAACTGTGATGAGATCAAAAGTCTATTCTCCCAAATCATCGGTTGAATGTTTCTAAAACTTACATTGGAGCCTTCTACTAAAGTTTAAACACTATTTTTGAACATTCAGAGACATTGGTCTTGTGGTGTTTGTGCTAAGTCAACTGTGATGAGATCAAAAGTCTATTCTCCCAAATCATCGGTTGGATGTTTCTAAAACTTATATTGAAGGCTTCTACTAAGGTTTAAACACTATTTCTGAACATTCAGAGACATTGGTCTTGTGGTGTTTGTGCTAAGTCAACTGCGATGTGAAATGAGCTCAAAATTTTTTTTTCAAAATTTAATGCTTGGGTGTTGCTAAAATTTATATTGAAGGCTTCTACTAAGGCTTAAACACTATTTCTGAAAATTCAGAGACATTGGACTTGTGGTGTTTGTGCTAAGTCAACTGTGATGAGATCAAAAGTCTATTCTCCCAAATCATTGCTTGGATGTTGCTAAAACTTACATTGAAGGCTTCTACTAAGGTTTAAATACTATTTCTGAACGTTCAGAGACATTGGTCTTGTGGTGTTTGTGCTAAGTCAACTGTGATAAGATCAAAAGTCTATTCAACCAAATCATCGGTTGGATGTTTCTAAAACTTACATTGGAGCCTTCTACTAAGGTTTAAACACTATTTCTGAACATTCAGAGACATTGGTCTTGTGGTGTTTGTGCTAAGTCAACTGCGATGTGAAATAAACTCAAAATTTTTTTTTCAAAATTTATTGCTTGGGTGTTGCTAAAACTTATATTGGAGCCTTCTACTAAGGTTTAAACACTATTTCTGAACATTCAGAGACATTGGTCTTGTGGTGTTTGTGCTAAGTCAACTGTGATGAGATCAAAAGTCGATTCTCCCAAATCATCGGTTGGATGTTTCTAAAACTTACATTGGAGCCTTCTACTAAGGTTTAAACACTATTTCTGAACATTCAGAGACATTGGTCTTGTGGTGTTTGTGCTAAGTCAACTGTGATAAGATCAAAAGTCTATTCAACCAAATCATCGGTTGGATGTTTCTAAAACTTACATTGGAGCCTTCTACTAAGGTTTAAACACTATTTCTGAACATTCAGAGACGTTGGTCTTGTGGTGTTTGTGCTAAGTCAACTGTGATGTGAAATAAGCTCAAAATTTTTTTTTCAAAATTTATTGCTTGGGTGTTGCTAAAACTTATATTAAAGGCTTCTACTAAGGTTTAAACACTATTTCTGAACATTTGGAGACATTGGTCTTGTGGTGTTTGTGCTAAGTCAACTGCGATGTGAAATGAGCTCAAAATTTTTTTTTCAAAATTTAATGCTTAGGTGTTGCTAAAACTTATATTGAAGGCTTCTACTAAGGTTTAAACACTATTTCTGAAAATTCAGAGACATTGGACTTGTGGTGTTTGTGCTAAGTCAACTGTGATGAGATCAAAAGTCTATTCTCCCAAATCATTGCTTGGATGTTGCTAAAACTTACATTGAAGGCTTCTACTAAGGTTTAAATACTATTTCTGAACGTTCAGAGACATTGGTCTTGTGGTGTTTGTGCTAAGTCAACTGTGATGAGATCAAAAGTCTATTCAACCAAATCATCGGTTGGATGTTTCTAAAACTTACATTGGAGCCTTCTACTAAGGTTTAAACACTATTTCTGAACATTCAGAGACATTGGTCTTGTGGTGTTTGTGCTAAGTCAACTGTGATGAGATCAAAAGACTATTCTCCCAAATCATCGGTTGGATGTTTCTAAAACTTACATTGGAGCCTTCTACTAAGGTTTAAACACTATTTCTGAACATTCAGAGACATTGGACTTGTGGTGTTTGTGCTAAGTCAACTGTGATGAGATCAAAAGTCTATTCTCCCAAATCATTGCTTGGATGTTGCTAAAACATACATTGAAGGCTTCTACTAAGGTTTAAATACTATTTCTGAACGTTCAGAGACATTGGTCTTGTGGTGTTTGTGCTAAGTCAACTGTGATGAGATCAAAAGTCTATTCTCCCAAATCATCAATTGGATGTTTCTAAAACTTACATTGGAGCCTTCTACTAAGGTTTAAACACTATTTCTGAACATTCAGAGACATTGGTCTTGTGGTGTTTGTGCTAAGTCAACTGTGATGAGATCAAAAGTCTATTCTCCCAAATCATTAGTTGGATGTTTCTAAAACTTACATTGGAGCCTTCTACTAAGGTTTAAACACTATTTCTGAACATTCAGAGACGTTGGTCTTGTGGTGTTTGTGCTAAGTCAACTGTGATGTGAAATAAGCTCAAAATTTTTTTTTCAAAATTTATTGCTTGGGTGTTGCTAAAACTTATATTAAAGGCTTCTACTAAGGTTTAAACACTATTTCTGAACATTTGGAGACATTGGTCTTGTGGTGTTTGTGCTAAGTCAACTGCGATGTGAAATGAGCTCAAAATTTTTTTTTCAAAATTTATTGCTTGGGTGTTGCTAAAACTTATATTGGAGCCTTCTACTAAGGTTTAAACACTATTTCTGAACATTCAGAGACATTGGTCTTGTGGTGTTTGTGCTAAGTCAACTGTGATGAGATCAAAAGTCGATTCTCCCAAATCATCGGTTGGATGTTTCTAAAACTTACATTGGAGCCTTCTACTAAGGTTTAAACACTATTTCTGAACATTCAGAGACATTGGTCTTGTGGTGTTTGTGCTAAGTCAACTGTGATAAGATCAAAAGTCTATTCAACCAAATCATCGGTTGGATGTTTCTAAAACTTACATTGGAGCCTTCTACTAAGGTTTAAACACTATTTCTGAACATTCAGAGACGTTGGTCTTGTGGTGTTTGTGCTAAGTCAACTGTGATGTGAAATAAGCTCAAAATTTTTTTTTCAAAATTTATTGCTTGGGTGTTGCTAAAACTTATATTAAAGGCTTCTACTAAGGTTTAAACACTATTTCTGAACATTTGGAGACATTGGTCTTGTGGTGTTTGTGCTAAGTCAACTGCGATGTGAAATGAGCTCAAAATTTTTTTTTCAAAATTTAATGCTTAGGTGTTGCTAAAACTTATATTGAAGGCTTCTACTAAGGTTTAAACACTATTTCTGAAAATTCAGAGACATTGGACTTGTGGTGTTTGTGCTAAGTCAACTGTGATGAGATCAAAAGTCTATTCTCCCAAATCATTGCTTGGATGTTGCTAAAACTTACATTGAAGGCTTCTACTAAGGTTTAAATACTATTTCTGAACGTTCAGAGACATTGGTCTTGTGGTGTTTGTGCTAAGTCAACTGTGATGAGATCAAAAGTCTATTCAACCAAATCATCGGTTGGATGTTTCTAAAACTTACATTGGAGCCTTCTACTAAGGTTTAAACACTATTTCTGAACATTCAGAGACATTGGTCTTGTGGTGTTTGTGCTAAGTCAACTGTGATGAGATCAAAAGACTATTCTCCCAAATCATCGGTTGGATGTTTCTAAAACTTACATTGGAGCCTTCTACTAAGGTTTAAACACTATTTCTGAACATTCAGAGACATTGGACTTGTGGTGTTTGTGCTAAGTCAACTGTGATGAGATCAAAAGTCTATTCTCCCAAATCATTGCTTGGATGTTGCTAAAACATACATTGAAGGCTTCTACTAAGGTTTAAATACTATTTCTGAACGTTCAGAGACATTGGTCTTGTGGTGTTTGTGCTAAGTCAACTGTGATGAGATCAAAAGTCTATTCTCCCAAATCATCAATTGGATGTTTCTAAAACTTACATTGGAGCCTTCTACTAAGGTTTAAACACTATTTCTGAACATTCAGAGACATTGGTCTTGTGGTGTTTGTGCTAAGTCAACTGTGATGAGATCAAAAGTCTATTCTCCCAAATCATTAGTTGGATGTTTCTAAAACTTACATTGGAGCCTTCTACTAAGGTTTAAACACTATTTCTGAACATTCAGAGACGTTGGTCTTGTGGTGTTTGTGCTAAGTCAACTGTGATGTGAAATAAGCTCAAAATTTTTTTTTCAAAATTTATTGCTTGGGTGTTGCTAAAACTTATATTAAAGGCTTCTACTAAGGTTTAAACACTATTTCTGAACATTTGGAGACATTGGTCTTGTGGTGTTTGTGCTAAGTCAACTGCGATGTGAAATGAGCTCAAAATTTTTTTTTCAAAATTTATTGCTTGGGTGTTGCTAAAACTTATATTGAAGGCTTCTACTAAGGTTTAAACACTATTTCTGAACATTCAGAGACATTGGACTTGTGGTGTTTGTGCTAAGTCAACTGTGATGAGATCAAAAGTCTATTCTCCCAAATCATCGGTTGGATGTTTCTAAAACTTACATTGGAGCCTTCTACTAAGGTTTAAACACTATTTCTGAACATTCAGAGACATTGGTCTTGTGGTGTTTGTGCTAAGTCAACTGTGATGAGATCAAAAGTCTATTCTCCCAAATCATTGGTTGGATGTTTCTAAAACTTACATTGGAGCCTTCTACTAAGGTTTAAACACTATTTCTGAACATTCAGAGACATTGGTCTTGTGGTGTTTGTGCTAAGTCAACTGTGATGAGATCAAAAGTCTATTCTCCCAAATCATCGGTTGAATGTTTCTAAAACTTACATTGGAGCCTTCTACTAAAGTTTAAACACTATTTTTGAACATTCAGAGACATTGGTCTTGTGGTGTTTGTGCTAAGTCAACTGTGATGAGATCAAAAGTCTATTCTCCCAAATCATCGGTTGGATGTTTCTAAAACTTATATTGAAGGCTTCTACTAAGGTTTAAACACTATTTCTGAACATTCAGAGACATTGGTCTTGTGGTGTTTGTGCTAAGTCAACTGCGATGTGAAATGAGCTCAAAATTTTTTTTTCAAAATTTAATGCTTGGGTGTTGCTAAAATTTATATTGAAGGCTTCTACTAAGGCTTAAACACTATTTCTGAAAATTCAGAGACATTGGACTTGTGGTGTTTGTGCTAAGTCAACTGTGATGAGATCAAAAGTCTATTCTCCCAAATCATTGCTTGGATGTTGCTAAAACTTACATTGAAGGCTTCTACTAAGGTTTAAATACTATTTCTGAACGTTCAGAGACATTGGTCTTGTGGTGTTTGTGCTAAGTCAACTGTGATAAGATCAAAAGTCTATTCAACCAAATCATCGGTTGGATGTTTCTAAAACTTACATTGGAGCCTTCTACTAAGGTTTAAACACTATTTCTGAACATTCAGAGACATTGGTCTTGTGGTGTTTGTGCTAAGTCAACTGCGATGTGAAATAAACTCAAAATTTTTTTTTCAAAATTTATTGCTTGGGTGTTGCTAAAACTTATATTGGAGCCTTCTACTAAGGTTTAAACACTATTTCTGAACATTCAGAGACATTGGTCTTGTGGTGTTTGTGCTAAGTCAACTGTGATGAGATCAAAAGTCGATTCTCCCAAATCATCGGTTGGATGTTTCTAAAACTTACATTGGAGCCTTCTACTAAGGTTTAAACACTATTTCTGAACATTCAGAGACATTGGTCTTGTGGTGTTTGTGCTAAGTCAACTGTGATAAGATCAAAAGTCTATTCAACCAAATCATCGGTTGGATGTTTCTAAAACTTACATTGGAGCCTTCTACTAAGGTTTAAACACTATTTCTGAACATTCAGAGACGTTGGTCTTGTGGTGTTTGTGCTAAGTCAACTGTGATGTGAAATAAGCTCAAAATTTTTTTTTCAAAATTTATTGCTTGGGTGTTGCTAAAACTTATATTAAAGGCTTCTACTAAGGTTTAAACACTATTTCTGAACATTTGGAGACATTGGTCTTGTGGTGTTTGTGCTAAGTCAACTGCGATGTGAAATGAGCTCAAAATTTTTTTTTCAAAATTTAATGCTTAGGTGTTGCTAAAACTTATATTGAAGGCTTCTACTAAGGTTTAAACACTATTTCTGAAAATTCAGAGACATTGGACTTGTGGTGTTTGTGCTAAGTCAACTGTGATGAGATCAAAAGTCTATTCTCCCAAATCATTGCTTGGATGTTGCTAAAACTTACATTGAAGGCTTCTACTAAGGTTTAAATACTATTTCTGAACGTTCAGAGACATTGGTCTTGTGGTGTTTGTGCTAAGTCAACTGTGATAAGATCAAAAGTCTATTCAACCAAATCATCGGTTGGATGTTTCTAAAACTTACATTGGAGCCTTCTACTAAGGTTTAAACACTATTTCTGAACATTCAGAGACATTGGTCTTGTGGTGTTTGTGCTAAGTCAACTGTGATGAGATCAAAAGTCTATTCTCCCAAATCATCGGTTGGATGTTTCTAAAACTTACATTGGAGCCTTCTACTAAGGTTTAAACACTATTTCTGAACATTCAGAGACATTGGACTTGTGGTGTTTGTGCTAAGTCAACTGTGATGAGATCAAAAGTCTATTCTCCCAAATCATTGCTTGGATGTTGCTAAAACATACATTGAAGGCTTCTACTAAGGTTTAAATACTATTTCTGAACGTTCAGAGACATTGGTCTTGTGGTGTTTGTGCTAAGTCAACTGTGATGAGATCAAAAGTCTATTCTCCCAAATCATCAATTGGATGTTTCTAAAACTTACATTGGAGCCTTCTACTAAGGTTTAAACACTATTTCTGAACATTCAGAGACATTGGTCTTGTGGTGTTTGTGCTAAGTCAACTGTGATGAGATCAAAAGTCTATTCTCCCAAATCATTAGTTGGATGTTTCTAAAACTTACATTGGAGCCTTCTACTAAGGTTTAAACACTATTTCTGAACATTCAGAGACGTTGGTTTTGTGGTGTTTGTGCTAAGTCAACTGTGATGTGAAATAAGCTCAAAATTTTTTTTTCAAAATTTATTGCTTGGGTGTTGCTAAAACTTATATTAAAGGCTTCTACTAAGGTTTAAACACTATTTCTGAACATTTGGAGACATTGGTCTTGTGGTGTTTGTGCTAAGTCAACTGCGATGTGAAATGAGCTCAAAATTTTTTTTTCAAAATTTATTGCTTGGGTGTTGCTAAAACTTATATTGAAGGCTTCTACTAAGGTTTAAACACTATTTCTGAACATTCAGAGACATTGGACTTGTGGTGTTTGTGCTAAGTCAACTGTGATGAGATCAAAAGTCTATTCTCCCAAATCATCGGTTGGATGTTTCTAAAACTTACATTGGAGCCTTCTACTAAGGTTTAAACACTATTTCTGAACATTCAGAGACATTGGTCTTGTGGTGTTTGTGCTAAGTCAACTGTGATGAGATCAAAAGTCTATTCTCCCAAATCATTGGTTGGATGTTTCTAAAACTTACATTGGAGCCTTCTACTAAGGTTTAAACACTATTTCTGAACATTCAGAGACATTGGTCTTGTGGTGTTTGTGCTAAGTCAACTGTGATGAGATCAAAAGTCTATTCTCCCAAATCATCGGTTGAATGTTTCTAAAACTTACATTGGAGCCTTCTACTAAAGTTTAAACACTATTTTTGAACATTCAGAGACATTGGTCTTGTGGTGTTTGTGCTAAGTCAACTGTGATGAGATCAAAAGTCTATTCTCCCAAATCATCGGTTGGATGTTTCTAAAACTTATATTGAAGGCTTCTACTAAGGTTTAAACACTATTTCTGAACATTCAGAGACATTGGTCTTGTGGTGTTTGTGCTAAGTCAACTGCGATGTGAAATGAGCTCAAAATTTTTTTTTCAAAATTTAATGCTTGGGTGTTGCTAAAACTTATATTGAAGGCTTCTACTAAGGCTTAAACACTATTTCTGAAAATTCAGAGACATTGGACTTGTGGTGTTTGTGCTAAGTCAACTGTGATGAGATCAAAAGTCTATTCTCCCAAATCATTGCTTGGATGTTGCTAAAACTTACATTGAAGGCTTCTACTAAGGTTTAAATACTATTTCTGAACGTTCAGAGACATTGGTCTTGTGGTGTTTGTGCTAAGTCAACTGTGATAAGATCAAAAGTCTATTCAACCAAATCATCGGTTGGATGTTTCTAAAACTTACATTGGAGCCTTCTACTAAGGTTTAAACACTATTTCTGAACATTCAGAGACATTGGTCTTGTGGTGTTTGTGCTAAGTCAACTGCGATGTGAAATGAGCTCAAAATTTTTTTTTCAAAATTTATTGCTTGGGTGTTGCTAAAACTTATATTGAAGGCTTCTACTAAGGTTTAAACACTATTTCTGAACATTCAGAGACATTGGACTTGTGGTGTTTGTGCTAAGTCAACTGTGATGAGATCAAAAGTCTATTCTCCCAAATCATTGGTTGGATGTTTCTAAAACTTACATTGGAGCCTTCTACTAAGGGTTAAACACTATTTCTAAACATTCAGAGACATTGGTCTTGTGGTGTTTGTGCTAAGTCAACTGTGATGAGATCAAAAGTCTATTCTCCCAAATCATCAATTGGATGTTTCTAAAACTTACATTGGAGCCTTCTACTAAGGTTTAAACACTATTTCTGAACATTCAGAGACATTGGTCTTTTGGTGTTTGTGCTAAGTCAACTGTGATGAGATCAAAAGTCTATTCTCCCAAATCATCGGTTGGATGTTTCTAAAACTTACATTGGAGCCTTCTACTAAGGTTTAAACACTATTTCTGAACATTCAGAGACATTGGTCTTGTGGTGTTTGTGCTAAGTCAACTGTGATGAGATCAAAAGTCTATTCTCCCAAATCATCAATTGGATGTTTCTAAAACTTACATTGGAGCCTTCTACTAAGGTTTAAACACTATTTCTGAACATTCAGAGACATTGGTCTTGTGGTGTTTGTGCTAAGTCAACTGTGATGAGATCAAAAGTCTATTCTCCCAAATGATTGGTTGGATGTTTCTAAAACTTACATTGGAGCTTTCTACTAGGGTTTAAACACTATTTCTGAACATTCAGACACATTGGTCTTGTGGTGTTTGTGCTAAGTCAACTGTGATGAGATCAAAAGTCTATTCTCTTAAATCATCGGTTGGATGTTTCTAAAACTTACATTGGAGCCTTCTACTAAGGTTTAAACACTATTTCTGAACATTCAGAGACATTGGTCTTGTGGTGTTTGTGCTAAGTCAACTGTGATGAGATCAAAAGTCTATTCTCCCAAATCATCGGTTGGATGTTTCTAAAACTTACATTGGAGCCTTCTACTAAGGTTTAAACACTATTTCTGAACATTCAGAGACATTGGTCTTGTAGTGTTTGTGCTAAGTCAACTGTGATGAGATCAAAAGTCTATTCTCCCAAATCATCGGTTGGATGTTTCTAAAACTTATATTGAAGGCTTCTACTAAGGTTTAAACACTATTTCTGAACATTCAGAGACATTGGTCTTGTGGTGTTTGTGCTAAGTCAACTGCGATGTGAAATGAGCTCAAAATTTTTTTTTCAAAATTTAATGCTTGGGTGTTGCTAAAACTTATATTGAAGGCTTCTACTAAGGTTTAAACACTATTTCTGAAAATTCAGAGACATTGGACTTGTGGTGTTTGTGCTAAGTCAACTGTGATGAGATCAAAAGTCTATTCTCCCAAATCATTGCTTGGATGTTGCTAAAACTTACATTGAAGGCTTCTACTAAGGTTTAAATACTATTTCTGAACGTTCAGAGACATTGGTCTTGTGGTGTTTGTGCTAAGTCAACTGTGATAAGATCAAAAGTCTATTCAACCAAATCATCGGTTGGATGTTTCTAAAACTTACATTGGAGCCTTCTACTAAGGTTTAAACACTATTTCTGAACATTCAGAGACATTGGTCTTGTGGTGTTTGTGCTAAGTCAACTGTGATGAGATCAAAAGTCTATTCTCCCAAATCATCGGTTGGATGTTTCTAAAACTTACATTGGAGCCTTCTACTAAGGTTTAAACACTATTTCTGAACATTCAGAGACATTGGACTTGTGGTGTTTGTGCTAAGTCAACTGTGATGAGATCAAAAGTCTATTCTCCCAAATCATCAATTGGATGTTTCTAAAACTTACATTGGAGCCTTCTACTAAGGTTTAAACACTATTTCTGAACATTCAGAGACATTGGTCTTGTGGTGTTTGTGCTAAGTCAACTGTGATGAGATCAAAAGTCTATTCTCCCAAATGATTGGTTGGATGTTTCTAAAACTTACATTGGAGCTTTCTACTAGGGTTTAAACACTATTTCTGAACATTCAGACACATTGGTCTTGTGGTGTTTGTGCTAAGTCAACTGTGATGAGATCAAAAGTCTATTCTCCCAAATCATCGGTTGGATGTTTCTAAAACTTACATTGGAGCCTTCTACTAAGGTTTAAACACTATTTCTGAACATTCAGAGACATTGGTCTTGTGGTGTTTGTGCTAAGTCAACTGTGATGAGATCAAAAGTCTATTCTCCCAAATCATCGGTTGGATGTTTCTAAAACTTACATTGGAGCCTTCTACTAAGGTTTAAACACTATTTCTGAACATTCAGAGACATTGGTCTTGTAGTGTTTGTGCTAAGTCAACTGTGATGAGATCAAAAGTCTATTCTCCCAAATCATCGGTTGGATGTTTCTAAAACTTATATTGAAGGCTTCTACTAAGGTTTAAACACTATTTCTGAACATTCAGAGACATTGGTCTTGTGGTGTTTGTGCTAAGTCAACTGCGATGTGAAATGAGCTCAAAATTTTTTTTTCAAAATTTAATGCTTGAGTGTTGCTAAAACTTATATTGAAGGCTTCTACTAAGGTTTAAACACTATTTCTGAAAATTCAGAGACATTGGACTTGTGGTGTTTGTGCTAAGTCAACTGTGATGAGATCAAAAGTCTATTCTCCCAAATCATTGCTTGGATGTTGCTAAAACTTACATTGAAGGCTTCTACTAAGGTTTAAATACTATTTCTGAACGTTCAGAGACATTGGTCTTGTGGTGTTTGTGCTAAGTCAACTGTGATAAGATCAAAAGTCTATTCAACCAAATCATCGGTTGGATGTTTCTAAAACTTACATTGGAGCCTTCTACTAAGGTTTAAACACTATTTCTGAACATTCAGAGACATTGGTCTTGTGGTGTTTGTGCTAAGTCAACTGTGATGAGATCAAAAGTCTATTCTCCCAAATCATCGGTTGGATGTTTCTAAAACTTACATTGGAGCCTTCTACTAAGGTTTAAACACTATTTCTGAACATTCAGAGACATTGGACTTGTGGTGTTTGTGCTAAGTCAACTGTGATGAGATCAAAAGTCTATTCTCCCAAATCATCAATTGGATGTTTCTAAAACTTACATTGGAGCCTTCTACTAAGGTTTAAACACTATTTCTGAACATTCAGAGACATTGGTCTTGTGGTGTTTGTGCTAAGTCAACTGTGATGAGATCAAAAGTCTATTCTCCCAAATGATTGGTTGGATGTTTCTAAAACTTACATTGGAGCTTTCTACTAGGGTTTAAACACTATTTCTGAACATTCAGACACATTGGTCTTGTGGTGTTTGTGCTAAGTCAACTGTGATGAGATCAAAAGTCTATTCTCCCAAATCATCGGTTGGATGTTTCTAAAACTTACATTGGAGCCTTCTACTAAGGTTTAAACACTATTTCTGAACATTCAGAGACATTGGTCTTGTGGTGTTTGTGCTAAGTCAACTGTGATGAGATCAAAAGTCTATTCTCCCAAATCATCGGTTGGATGTTTCTAAAACTTACATTGGAGCCTTCTACTAAGGTTTAAACACTATTTCTGAACATTCAGAGACATTGGTCTTGTAGTGTTTGTGCTAAGTCAACTGTGATGAGATCAAAAGTCTATTCTCCCAAATCATCGGTTGGATGTTTCTAAAACTTATATTGAAGGCTTCTACTAAGGTTTAAACACTATTTCTGAACATTCAGAGACATTGGTCTTGTGGTGTTTGTGCTAAGTCAACTGCGATGTGAAATGAGCTCAAAATTTTTTTTTCAAAATTTAATGCTTGGGTGTTGCTAAAACTTATATTGAAGGCTTCTACTAAGGTTTAAACACTATTTCTGAAAATTCAGAGACATTGGACTTGTGGTGTTTGTGCTAAGTCAACTGTGATGAGATCAAAAGTCTATTCTCCCAAATCATTGCTTGGATGTTGCTAAAACTTACATTGAAGGCTTCTACTAAGGTTTAAATACTATTTCTGAACGTTCAGAGACATTGGTCTTGTGGTGTTTGTGCTAAGTCAACTGTGATAAGATCAAAAGTCTATTCAACCAAATCATCGGTTGGATGTTTCTAAAACTTACATTGGAGCCTTCTACTAAGGTTTAAACACTATTTCTGAACATTCAGAGACATTGGTCTTGTGGTGTTTGTGCTAAGTCAACTGTGATGAGATCAAAAGTCTATTCTCCCAAATCATCGGTTGGATGTTTCTAAAACTTACATTGGAGCCTTCTACTAAGGTTTAAACACTATTTCTGAACATTCAGAGACATTGGACTTGTGGTGTTTGTGCTAAGTCAACTGTGATGAGATCAAAAGTCTATTCTCCCAAATCATCAATTGGATGTTTCTAAAACTTACATTGGAGCCTTCTACTAAGGTTTAAACACTATTTCTGAACATTCAGAGACATTGGTCTTGTGGTGTTTGTGCTAAGTCAACTGTGATGAGATCAAAAGTCTATTCTCCCAAATGATTGGTTGGATGTTTCTAAAACTTACATTGGAGCTTTCTACTAGGGTTTAAACACTATTTCTGAACATTCAGACACATTGGTCTTGTGGTGTTTGTGCTAAGTCAACTGTGATGAGATCAAAAGTCTATTCTCCCAAATCATCGGTTGGATGTTTCTAAAACTTACATTGGAGCCTTCTACTAAGGTTTAAACACTATTTCTGAACATTCAGAGACATTGGTCTTGTGGTGTTTGTGCTAAGTCAACTGTGATGAGATCAAAAGTCTATTCTCCCAAATCATCGGTTGGATGTTTCTAAAACTTACATTGGAGCCTTCTACTAAGGTTTAAACACTATTTCTGAACATTCAGAGACATTGGTCTTGTAGTGTTTGTGCTAAGTCAACTGTGATGAGATCAAAAGTCTATTCTCCCAAATCATCGGTTGGATGTTTCTAAAACTTATATTGAAGGCTTCTACTAAGGTTTAAACACTATTTCTGAACATTCAGAGACATTGGTCTTGTGGTGTTTGTGCTAAGTCAACTGCGATGTGAAATGAGCTCAAAATTTTTTTTTCAAAATTTAATGCTTGGGTGTTGCTAAAACTTATATTGAAGGCTTCTACTAAGGTTTAAATACTATTTCTGAACGTTCAGAGACATTGGTCTTGTGGTGTTTGTGCTAAGTCAACTGTGATAAGATCAAAAGTCTATTCAACCAAATCATCGGTTGGATGTTTCTAAAACTTACATTGGAGCCTTCTACTAAGGTTTAAACACTATTTCTGAACATTCAGAGACATTGGTCTTGTGGTGTTTGTGCTAAGTCAACTGTGATGAGATCAAAAGTCTATTCTCCCAAATCATCGGTTGGATGTTTCTAAAACTTACATTGGAGCCTTCTACTAAGGTTTAAACACTATTTCTGAACATTCAGAGACATTGGACTTGTGGTGTTTGTGCTAAGTCAACTGTGATGAGATCAAAAGTCTATTCTCCCAAATCATCAATTGGATGTTTCTAAAACTTACATTGGAGCCTTCTACTAAGGTTTAAACACTATTTCTGAACATTCAGAGACATTGGTCTTGTGGTGTTTGTGCTAAGTCAACTGTGATGAGATCAAAAGTCTATTCTCCCAAATGATTGGTTGGATGTTTCTAAAACTTACATTGGAGCTTTCTACTAGGGTTTAAACACTATTTCTGAACATTCAGACACATTGGTCTTGTGGTGTTTGTGCTAAGTCAACTGTGATGAGATCAAAAGTCTATTCTCCCAAATCATCGGTTGGATGTTTCTAAAACTTACATTGGAGCCTTCTACTAAGGTTTAAACACTATTTCTGAACATTCAGAGACATTGGTCTTGTGGTGTTTGTGCTAAGTCAACTGTGATGAGATCAAAAGTCTATTCTCCCAAATCATCGGTTGGATGTTTCTAAAACTTACATTGGAGCCTTCTACTAAGGTTTAAACACTATTTCTGAACATTCAGAGACATTGGTCTTGTAGTGTTTGTGCTAAGTCAACTGTGATGAGATCAAAAGTCTATTCTCCCAAATCATCGGTTGGATGTTTCTAAAACTTATATTGAAGGCTTCTACTAAGGTTTAAACACTATTTCTGAACATTCAGAGACATTGGTCTTGTGGTGTTTGTGCTAAGTCAACTGCGATGTGAAATGAGCTCAAAATTTTTTTTTCAAAATTTAATGCTTGGGTGTTGCTAAAACTTATATTGAAGGCTTCTACTAAGGTTTAAACACTATTTCTGAAAATTCAGAGACATTGGACTTGTGGTGTTTGTGCTAAGTCAACTGTGATGAGATCAAAAGTCTATTCTCCCAAATCATTGCTTGGATGTTGCTAAAACTTACATTGAAGGCTTCTACTAAGGTTTAAATACTATTTCTGAACGTTCAGAGACATTGGTCTTGTGGTGTTTGTGCTAAGTCAACTGTGATAAGATCAAAAGTCTATTCAACCAAATCATCGGTTGGATGTTTCTAAAACTTACATTGGAGCCTTCTACTAAGGTTTAAACACTATTTCTGAACATTCAGAGACATTGGTCTTGTGGTGTTTGTGCTAAGTCAACTGTGATGAGATCAAAAGTCTATTCTCCCAAATCATCGGTTGGATGTTTCTAAAACTTACATTGGAGCCTTCTACTAAGGTTTAAACACTATTTCTGAACATTCAGAGACATTGGACTTGTGGTGTTTGTGCTAAGTCAACTGTGATGAGATCAAAAGTCTATTCTCCCAAATCATTGCTTGGATGTTGCTAAAACATACATTGAAGGCTTCTACTAAGGTTTAAATACTATTTCTGAACGTTCAGAGACATTGGTCTTGTGGTGTTTGTGCTAAGTCAACTGTGATGAGATCAAAAGTCTATTCTCCCAAATCATCAATTGGATGTTTCTAAAACTTACATTGGAGCCTTCTACTAAGGTTTAAACACTATTTCTGAACATTCAGAGACATTGGTCTTGTGGTGTTTGTGCTAAGTCAACTGTGATGAGATCAAAAGTCTATTCTCCCAAATCATTGGTTGGATGTTTCTAAAACTTACATTGGAGCCTTCTACTAAGGTTTAAACACTATTTCTGAACATTCAGAGACATTGGTCTTGTGGTGTTTGTGCTAAGTCAACTGTGATGTGAAATAAGCTCAAAATTTTTTTTTCAAAATTTATTGCTTGGGTGTTGCTAAAACTTATATTAAAGGCTTCTACTAAGGTTTAAACACTATTTCTGAACATTTGGAGACATTGGTCTTGTGGTGTTTGTGCTAAGTCAACTGCGATGTGAAATGAGCTCAAAATTTTTTTTTCAAAATTTATTGCTTGGGTGTTGCTAAAACTTATATTGAAGGCTTCTACTAAGGTTTAAACACTATTTCTGAACATTCAGAGACATTGGACTTGTGGTGTTTGTGCTAAGTCAACTGTGATGAGATCAAAAGTCTATTCTCCCAAATCATCGGTTGGATGTTTCTAAAACTTACATTGGAGCCTTCTACTAAGGTTTAAACACTATTTCTGAACATTCAGAGACATTGGTCTTGTGGTGTTTGTGCTAAGTCAACTGTGATGAGATCAAAAGTCTATTCTCCCAAATCATTGGTTGGATGTTTCTAAAACTTACATTGGAGCCTTCTACTAAGGGTTAAACACTATTTCTAAACATTCAGAGACATTGGTCTTGTGGTGTTTGTGCTAAGTCAACTGTGATGAGATCAAAAGTCTATTCTCCCAAATCATCAATTGGATGTTTCTAAAACTTACATTGGAGCCTTCTACTAAGGTTTAAACACTATTTCTGAACATTCAGAGACATTGGTCTTTTGGTGTTTGTGCTAAGTCAACTGTGATGAGATCAAAAGTCTATTCTCCCAAATCATCGGTTGGATGTTTCTAAAACTTACATTGGAGCCTTCTACTAAGGTTTAAACACTATTTCTGAACATTCAGAGACATTGGTCTTGTGGTGTTTGTGCTAAGTCAACTGTGATGAGATCAAAAGTCTATTCTCCCAAATCATCAATTGGATGTTTCTAAAACTTACATTGGAGCCTTCTACTAAGGTTTAAACACTATTTCTGAACATTCAGAGACATTGGTCTTTTGGTGTTTGTGCTAAGTCTGCTGTGATGAGATCAAAAGTCTATTCTCCCAAATCATCGGTTGGATGTTTCTAAAACTTACATTGGAGCCTTCTACTAAGGTTTAAACACTATTTCTGAACATTCAGAGACATTGGTCTTGTGGTGTTTGTGCTAAGTCAACTGTGATGAGATCAAAAGTCTATTCTCTCAAATCATTGGTTGGATGTTTCTAAAACTTACATTGGAGCCTTCTACTAAGGTTTAAACACTATTTCTGAACATTCAGAGACATTGGTCTTGTGGTGTTTGTGCTAAGTCAACTGCGATGTGAAATATGCTCAAAATTTTTTTTTCAAAATTTATTGCTTGGGTGTTGCTAAAACTTATATTGAAGGCTTCTACTAAGGTTTAAAAACTATTTCTAAACATTCAGAGACATTGGACTTGTGGTGTTTGTGCTAAGTCAACTGTGATGAGATCAAAAGTCTATTCTCTCAAATCATTGGTTGGATGTTTCTAAAACTTACATTGGAGCCTTCTACTAAGGTTTAAACACTATTTCTGAACATTCAGAGACATTGGTCTTGTGGTGTTTGTGCTAAGTCAACTGTGATGAGATCAAAAGTCTATTCTCCCAAATCATCGGTTGAATGTTTCTAAAACTTACATTGGAGCCTTCTACTAAAGTTTAAACACTATTTTTGAACATTCAGAGACATTGGTCTTGTGGTGTTTGTGCTAAGTCAACTGTGATGAGATCAAAAGTCTATTCTCCCAAATCATCGGTTGGATGTTTCTAAAACTTATATTGAAGGCTTCTACTAAGGTTTAAACACTATTTCTGAACATTCAGAGACATTGGTCTTGTGGTGTTTGTGCTAAGTCAACTGCGATGTGAAATGAGCTCAAAATTTTTTTTTCAAAATTTAATGCTTGGGTGTTGCTAAAACTTATATTGAAGGCTTCTACTAAGGCTTAAACACTATTTCTGAAAATTCAGAGACATTGGACTTGTGGTGTTTGTGCTAAGTCAACTGTGATGAGATCAAAAGTCTATTCTCCCAAATCATTGCTTGGATGTTGCTAAAACTTACATTGAAGGCTTCTACTAAGGTTTAAATACTATTTCTGAACGTTCAGAGACATTGGTCTTGTGGTGTTTGTGCTAAGTCAACTGTGATAAGATCAAAAGTCTATTCAACCAAATCATCGGTTGGATGTTTCTAAAACTTACATTGGAGCCTTCTACTAAGGTTTAAACACTATTTCTGAACATTCAGAGACATTGGTCTTGTGGTGTTTGTGCTAAGTCAACTGTGATGAGATCAAAAGTCTATTCTCCCAAATCATCGGTTGGATGTTTCTAAAACTTACATTGGAGCCTTCTACTAAGGTTTAAACACTATTTCTGAACATTCAGAGACATTGGACTTGTGGTGTTTGTGCTAAGTCAACTGTGATGAGATCAAAAGTCTATTCTCCCAAATCATTGCTTGGATGTTGCTAAAACATACATTGAAGGCTTCTACTAAGGTTTAAATACTATTTCTGAACGTTCAGAGACATTGGTCTTGTGGTGTTTGTGCTAAGTCAACTGTGATGAGATCAAAAGTCTATTCTCCCAAATCATTGGTTGGATGTTTCTAAAACTTACATTGGAGCCTTCTACTAAGGTTTAAACACTATTTCTGAACATTCAGAGACATTGGTCTTGTGGTGTTTGTGCTAAGTCAACTGTGATGTGAAATAAGCTCAAAATTTTTTTTTCAAAATTTATTGCTTGGGTGTTGCTAAAACTTATATTGAAGGCTTCTACTAAGGTTTAAACACTATTTCTGAAAATTCAGAGACATTGGACTTGTGGTGTTTGTGCTAAGTCAACTGTGATGAGATCAAAAGTCTATTCTCCCAAATCATTGCTTGGATGTTGCTAAAACTTACATTGAAGGCTTCTACTAAGGTTTAAATACTATTTCTGAACGTTCAGAGACATTGGTCTTGTGGTGTTTGTGCTAAGTCAACTGTGATAAGATCAAAAGTCTATTCAACCAAATCATCGGTTGGATGTTTCTAAAACTTACATTGGAGCCTTCTACTAAGGTTTAAACACTATTTCTGAACATTCAGAGACATTGGTCTTGTGGTGTTTGTGCTAAGTCAACTGTGATGAGATCAAAAGTCTATTCTCCCAAATCATCGGTTGGATGTTTCTAAAACTTACATTGGAGCCTTCTACTAAGGTTTAAACACTATTTCTGAACATTCAGAGACATTGGACTTGTGGTGTTTGTGCTAAGTCAACTGTGATGAGATCAAAAGTCTATTCTCCCAAATCATTGCTTGGATGTTGCTAAAACATACATTGAAGGCTTCTACTAAGGTTTAAATACTATTTCTGAACGTTCAGAGACATTGGTCTTGTGGTGTTTGTGCTAAGTCAACTGTGATGAGATCAAAAGTCTATTCTCCCAAATCATCAATTGGATGTTTCTAAAACTTACATTGGAGCCTTCTACTAAGGTTTAAACACTATTTCTGAACATTCAGAGACATTGGTCTTGTGGTGTTTGTGCTAAGTCAACTGTGATGAGATCAAAAGTCTATTCTCCCAAATCATTGGTTGGATGTTTCTAAAACTTACATTGGAGCCTTCTACTAAGGTTTAAACACTATTTCTGAACATTCAGAGACATTGGTCTTGTGGTGTTTGTGCTAAGTCAACTGTGATGTGAAATAAGCTCAAAATTTTTTTTTCAAAATTTATTGCTTGGGTGTTGCTAAAACTTATATTAAAGGCTTCTACTAAGGTTTAAACACTATTTCTGAACATTTGGAGACATTGGTCTTGTGGTGTTTGTGCTAAGTCAACTGCGATGTGAAATGAGCTCAAAATTTTTTTTTCAAAATTTATTGCTTGGGTGTTGCTAAAACTTATATTGAAGGCTTCTACTAAGGTTTAAACACTATTTCTGAACATTCAGAGACATTGGACTTGTGGTGTTTGTGCTAAGTCAACTGTGATGAGATCAAAAGTCTATTCTCCCAAATCATCGGTTGGATGTTTCTAAAACTTACATTGGAGCCTTCTACTAAGGTTTAAACACTATTTCTGAACATTCAGAGACATTGGTCTTGTGGTGTTTGTGCTAAGTCAACTGTGATGAGATCAAAAGTCTATTCTCCCAAATCATTGGTTGGATGTTTCTAAAACTTACATTGGAGCCTTCTACTAAGGGTTAAACACTATTTCTAAACATTCAGAGACATTGGTCTTGTGGTGTTTGTGCTAAGTCAACTGTGATGAGATCAAAAGTCTATTCTCCCAAATCATCAATTGGATGTTTCTAAAACTTACATTGGAGCCTTCTACTAAGGTTTAAACACTATTTCTGAACATTCAGAGACATTGGTCTTTTGGTGTTTGTGCTAAGTCAACTGTGATGAGATCAAAAGTCTATTCTCCCAAATCATCGGTTGGATGTTTCTAAAACTTACATTGGAGCCTTCTACTAAGGTTTAAACACTATTTCTGAACATTCAGAGACATTGGTCTTGTGGTGTTTGTGCTAAGTCAACTGTGATGAGATCAAAAGTCTATTCTCCCAAATCATCAATTGGATGTTTCTAAAACTTACATTGGAGCCTTCTACTAAGGTTTAAACACTATTTCTGAACATTCAGAGACATTGGTCTTTTGGTGTTTGTGCTAAGTCTGCTGTGATGAGATCAAAAGTCTATTCTCCCAAATCATCGGTTGGATGTTTCTAAAACTTACATTGGAGCCTTCTACTAAGGTTTAAACACTATTTCTGAACATTCAGAGACATTGGTCTTGTGGTGTTTGTGCTAAGTCAACTGTGATGAGATCAAAAGTCTATTCTCTCAAATCATTGGTTGGATGTTTCTAAAACTTACATTGGAGCCTTCTACTAAGGTTTAAACACTATTTCTGAACATTCAGAGACATTGGTCTTGTGGTGTTTGTGCTAAGTCAACTGCGATGTGAAATATGCTCAAAATTTTTTTTTCAAAATTTATTGCTTGGGTGTTGCTAAAACTTATATTGAAGGCTTCTACTAAGGTTTAAAAACTATTTCTAAACATTCAGAGACATTGGACTTGTGGTGTTTGTGCTAAGTCAACTGTGATGAGATCAAAAGTCTATTCTCTCAAATCATTGGTTGGATGTTTCTAAAACTTACATTGGAGCCTTCTACTAAGGTTTAAACACTATTTCTGAACATTCAGAGACATTGGTCTTGTGGTGTTTGTGCTAAGTCAACTGTGATGAGATCAAAAGTCTATTCTCCCAAATCATCGGTTGAATGTTTCTAAAACTTACATTGGAGCCTTCTACTAAAGTTTAAACACTATTTTTGAACATTCAGAGACATTGGTCTTGTGGTGTTTGTGCTAAGTCAACTGTGATGAGATCAAAAGTCTATTCTCCCAAATCATCGGTTGGATGTTTCTAAAACTTATATTGAAGGCTTCTACTAAGGTTTAAACACTATTTCTGAACATTCAGAGACATTGGTCTTGTGGTGTTTGTGCTAAGTCAACTGCGATGTGAAATGAGCTCAAAATTTTTTTTTCAAAATTTAATGCTTGGGTGTTGCTAAAACTTATATTGAAGGCTTCTACTAAGGCTTAAACACTATTTCTGAAAATTCAGAGACATTGGACTTGTGGTGTTTGTGCTAAGTCAACTGTGATGAGATCAAAAGTCTATTCTCCCAAATCATTGCTTGGATGTTGCTAAAACTTACATTGAAGGCTTCTACTAAGGTTTAAATACTATTTCTGAACGTTCAGAGACATTGGTCTTGTGGTGTTTGTGCTAAGTCAACTGTGATAAGATCAAAAGTCTATTCAACCAAATCATCGGTTGGATGTTTCTAAAACTTACATTGGAGCCTTCTACTAAGGTTTAAACACTATTTCTGAACATTCAGAGACATTGGTCTTGTGGTGTTTGTGCTAAGTCAACTGCGATGTGAAATAAGCTCAAAATTTTTTTTTCAAAATTTATTGCTTGGGTGTTGCTAAAACTTATATTGGAGCCTTCTACTAAGGTTTAAACACTATTTCTGAACATTCAGAGACATTGGTCTTGTGGTGTTTGTGCTAAGTCAACTGTGATGAGATCAAAAGTCGATTCTCCCAAATCATCGGTTGGATGTTTCTAAAACTTACATTGGAGCCTTCTACTAAGGTTTAAACACTATTTCTGAACATTCAGAGACATTGGTCTTGTGGTGTTTGTGCTAAGTCAACTGTGATGAGATCAAAAGTCGATTCTCCCAAATCATTAGTTGGATGTTTCTAAAACTTACATTGGAGCCTTCTACTAAGGTTTAAACACTATTTCTGAACATTCAGAGACGTTGGTCTTGTGGTGTTTGTGCTAAGTCAACTGTGATGTGAAATAAGCTCAAAATTTTTTTTTCAAAATTTATTGCTTGGGTGTTGCTAAAACTTATATTAAAGGCTTCTACTAAGGTTTAAACACTATTTCTGAACATTTGGAGACATTGGTCTTGTGGTGTTTGTGCTAAGTCAACTGCGATGTGAAATGAGCTCAAAATTTTTTTTTCAAAATTTATTGCTTGGGTGTTGCTAAAACTTATATTGAAGGCTTCTACTAAGGTTTAAACACTATTTCTGAACATTCAGAGACATTGGACTTGTGGTGTTTGTGCTAAGTCAACTGTGATGAGATCAAAAGTCTATTCTCCCAAATCATCGGTTGGATGTTTCTAAAACTTACATTGGAGCCTTCTACTAAGGTTTAAACACTATTTCTGAACATTCAGAGACATTGGTCTTGTGGTGTTTGTGCTAAGTCAACTGTGATGAGATCAAAAGTCTATTCTCCCAAATCATTGGTTGGATGTTTCTAAAACTTACATTGGAGCCTTCTACTAAGGTTTAAACACTATTTCTGAACATTCAGAGACATTGGTCTTGTGGTGTTTGTGCTAAGTCAACTGTGATGAGATCAAAAGTCTATTCTCCCAAATCATCGGTTGAATGTTTCTAAAACTTACATTGGAGCCTTCTACTAAAGTTTAAACACTATTTTTGAACATTCAGAGACATTGGTCTTGTGGTGTTTGTGCTAAGTCAACTGTGATGAGATCAAAAGTCTATTCTCCCAAATCATCGGTTGGATGTTTCTAAAACTTATATTGAAGGCTTCTACTAAGGTTTAAACACTATTTCTGAACATTCAGAGACATTGGTCTTGTGGTGTTTGTGCTAAGTCAACTGCGATGTGAAATGAGCTCAAAATTTTTTTTTCAAAATTTAATGCTTGGGTGTTGCTAAAACTTATATTGAAGGCTTCTACTAAGGCTTAAACACTATTTCTGAAAATTCAGAGACATTGGACTTGTGGTGTTTGTGCTAAGTCAACTGTGATGAGATCAAAAGTCTATTCTCCCAAATCATTGCTTGGATGTTGCTAAAACTTACATTGAAGGCTTCTACTAAGGTTTAAATACTATTTCTGAACGTTCAGAGACATTGGTCTTGTGGTGTTTGTGCTAAGTCAACTGTGATAAGATCAAAAGTCTATTCAACCAAATCATCGGTTGGATGTTTCTAAAACTTACATTGGAGCCTTCTACTAAGGTTTAAACACTATTTCTGAACATTCAGAGACATTGGTCTTGTGGTGTTTGTGCTAAGTCAACTGTGATGAGATCAAAAGTCTATTCTCCCAAATCATCGGTTGGATGTTTCTAAAACTTACATTGGAGCCTTCTACTAAGGTTTAAACACTATTTCTGAACATTCAGAGACATTGGACTTGTGGTGTTTGTGCTAAGTCAACTGTGATGAGATCAAAAGTCTATTCTCCCAAATCATTGCTTGGATGTTGCTAAAACATACATTGAAGGCTTCTACTAAGGTTTAAATACTATTTCTGAACGTTCAGAGACATTGGTCTTGTGGTGTTTGTGCTAAGTCAACTGTGATGAGATCAAAAGTCTATTCTCCCAAATCATTGGTTGGATGTTTCTAAAACTTACATTGGAGCCTTCTACTAAGGTTTAAACACTATTTCTGAACATTCAGAGACATTGGTCTTGTGGTGTTTGTGCTAAGTCAACTGTGATGTGAAATAAGCTCAAAATTTTTTTTTCAAAATTTATTGCTTGGGTGTTGCTAAAACTTATATTAAAGGCTTCTACTAAGGTTTAAACACTATTTCTGAACATTTGGAGACATTGGTCTTGTGGTGTTTGTGCTAAGTCAACTGCGATGTGAAATGAGCTCAAAATTTTTTTTTCAAAATTTATTGCTTGGGTGTTGCTAAAACTTATATTGAAGGCTTCTACTAAGGTTTAAACACTATTTCTGAACATTCAGAGACATTGGACTTGTGGTGTTTGTGCTAAGTCAACTGTGATGAGATCAAAAGTCTATTCTCCCAAATCATCGGTTGGATGTTTCTAAAACTTACATTGGAGCCTTCTACTAAGGTTTAAACACTATTTCTGAACATTCAGAGACATTGGTCTTGTGGTGTTTGTGCTAAGTCAACTGTGATGAGATCAAAAGTCTATTCTCCCAAATCATTGGTTGGATGTTTCTAAAACTTACATTGGAGCCTTCTACTAAGGGTTAAACACTATTTCTAAACATTCAGAGACATTGGTCTTGTGGTGTTTGTGCTAAGTCAACTGTGATGAGATCAAAAGTCTATTCTCCCAAATCATCAATTGGATGTTTCTAAAACTTACATTGGAGCCTTCTACTAAGGTTTAAACACTATTTCTGAACATTCAGAGACATTGGTCTTTTGGTGTTTGTGCTAAGTCAACTGTGATGAGATCAAAAGTCTATTCTCCCAAATCATCGGTTGGATGTTTCTAAAACTTACATTGGAGCCTTCTACTAAGGTTTAAACACTATTTCTGAACATTCAGAGACATTGGTCTTGTGGTGTTTGTGCTAAGTCAACTGCGATGTGAAATGAGCTCAAAATTTTTTTTTCAAAATTTAATGCTTGGGTGTTGCTAAAACTTATATTGAAGGCTTCTACTAAGGCTTAAACACTATTTCTGAAAATTCAGAGACATTGGACTTGTGGTGTTTGTGCTAAGTCAACTGTGATGAGATCAAAAGTCTATTCTCCCAAATCATTGCTTGGATGTTGCTAAAACTTACATTGAAGGCTTCTACTAAGGTTTAAATACTATTTCTGAACGTTCAGAGACATTGGTCTTGTGGTGTTTGTGCTAAGTCAACTGTGATAAGATCAAAAGTCTATTCAACCAAATCATCGGTTGGATGTTTCTAAAACTTACATTGGAGCCTTCTACTAAGGTTTAAACACTATTTCTGAACATTCAGAGACATTGGTCTTGTGGTGTTTGTGCTAAGTCAACTGTGATGAGATCAAAAGTCTATTCTCCCAAATCATCGGTTGGATGTTTCTAAAACTTACATTGGAGCCTTCTACTAAGGTTTAAACACTATTTCTGAACATTCAGAGACATTGGACTTGTGGTGTTTGTGCTAAGTCAACTGTGATGAGATCAAAAGTCTATTCTCCCAAATCATTGCTTGGATGTTGCTAAAACATACATTGAAGGCTTCTACTAAGGTTTAAATACTATTTCTGAACGTTCAGAGACATTGGTCTTGTGGTGTTTGTGCTAAGTCAACTGTGATGAGATCAAAAGTCTATTCTCCCAAATCATCAATTGGATGTTTCTAAAACTTACATTGGAGCCTTCTACTAAGGTTTAAACACTATTTCTGAACATTCAGAGACATTGGTCTTGTGGTGTTTGTGCTAAGTCAACTGTGATGAGATCAAAAGTCTATTCTCCCAAATCATTGGTTGGATGTTTCTAAAACTTACATTGGAGCCTTCTACTAAGGTTTAAACACTATTTCTGAACATTCAGAGACATTGGTCTTGTGGTGTTTGTGCTAAGTCAACTGTGATGTGAAATAAGCTCAAAATTTTTTTTTCAAAATTTATTGCTTGGGTGTTGCTAAAACTTATATTAAAGGCTTCTACTAAGGTTTAAACACTATTTCTGAACATTTGGAGACATTGGTCTTGTGGTGTTTGTGCTAAGTCAACTGCGATGTGAAATGAGCTCAAAATTTTTTTTTCAAAATTTATTGCTTGGGTGTTGCTAAAACTTATATTGAAGGCTTCTACTAAGGTTTAAACACTATTTCTGAACATTCAGAGACATTGGACTTGTGGTGTTTGTGCTAAGTCAACTGTGATGAGATCAAAAGTCTATTCTCCCAAATCATCGGTTGGATGTTTCTAAAACTTACATTGGAGCCTTCTACTAAGGTTTAAACACTATTTCTGAACATTCAGAGACATTGGTCTTGTGGTGTTTGTGCTAAGTCAACTGTGATGAGATCAAAAGTCTATTCTCCCAAATCATTGGTTGGATGTTTCTAAAACTTACATTGGAGCCTTCTACTAAGGGTTAAACACTATTTCTAAACATTCAGAGACATTGGTCTTGTGGTGTTTGTGCTAAGTCAACTGTGATGAGATCAAAAGTCTATTCTCCCAAATCATCAATTGGATGTTTCTAAAACTTACATTGGAGCCTTCTACTAAGGTTTAAACACTATTTCTGAACATTCAGAGACATTGGTCTTTTGGTGTTTGTGCTAAGTCAACTGTGATGAGATCAAAAGTCTATTCTCCCAAATCATCGGTTGGATGTTTCTAAAACTTACATTGGAGCCTTCTACTAAGGTTTAAACACTATTTCTGAACATTCAGAGACATTGGTCTTGTGGTGTTTGTGCTAAGTCAACTGCGATGTGAAATGAGCTCAAAATTTTTTTTTCAAAATTTAATGCTTGGGTGTTGCTAAAACTTATATTGAAGGCTTCTACTAAGGCTTAAACACTATTTCTGAAAATTCAGAGACATTGGACTTGTGGTGTTTGTGCTAAGTCAACTGTGATGAGATCAAAAGTCTATTCTCCCAAATCATTGCTTGGATGTTGCTAAAACTTACATTGAAGGCTTCTACTAAGGTTTAAATACTATTTCTGAACGTTCAGAGACATTGGTCTTGTGGTGTTTGTGCTAAGTCAACTGTGATAAGATCAAAAGTCTATTCAACCAAATCATCGGTTGGATGTTTCTAAAACTTACATTGGAGCCTTCTACTAAGGTTTAAACACTATTTCTGAACATTCAGAGACATTGGTCTTGTGGTGTTTGTGCTAAGTCAACTGTGATGAGATCAAAAGTCTATTCTCCCAAATCATCGGTTGGATGTTTCTAAAACTTACATTGGAGCCTTCTACTAAGGTTTAAACACTATTTCTGAACATTCAGAGACATTGGACTTGTGGTGTTTGTGCTAAGTCAACTGTGATGAGATCAAAAGTCTATTCTCCCAAATCATTGCTTGGATGTTGCTAAAACATACATTGAAGGCTTCTACTAAGGTTTAAATACTATTTCTGAACGTTCAGAGACATTGGTCTTGTGGTGTTTGTGCTAAGTCAACTGTGATGAGATCAAAAGTCTATTCTCCCAAATCATCAATTGGATGTTTCTAAAACTTACATTGGAGCCTTCTACTAAGGTTTAAACACTATTTCTGAACATTCAGAGACATTGGTCTTGTGGTGTTTGTGCTAAGTCAACTGTGATGAGATCAAAAGTCTATTCTCCCAAATCATTGGTTGGATGTTTCTAAAACTTACATTGGAGCCTTCTACTAAGGTTTAAACACTATTTCTGAACATTCAGAGACATTGGTCTTGTGGTGTTTGTGCTAAGTCAACTGTGATGTGAAATAAGCTCAAAATTTTTTTTTCAAAATTTATTGCTTGGGTGTTGCTAAAACTTATATTAAAGGCTTCTACTAAGGTTTAAACACTATTTCTGAACATTTGGAGACATTGGTCTTGTGGTGTTTGTGCTAAGTCAACTGCGATGTGAAATGAGCTCAAAATTTTTTTTTCAAAATTTATTGCTTGGGTGTTGCTAAAACTTATATTGAAGGCTTCTACTAAGGTTTAAACACTATTTCTGAACATTCAGAGACATTGGACTTGTGGTGTTTGTGCTAAGTCAACTGTGATGAGATCAAAAGTCTATTCTCCCAAATCATCGGTTGGATGTTTCTAAAACTTACATTGGAGCCTTCTACTAAGGTTTAAACACTATTTCTGAACATTCAGAGACATTGGTCTTGTGGTGTTTGTGCTAAGTCAACTGTGATGAGATCAAAAGTCTATTCTCCCAAATCATTGGTTGGATGTTTCTAAAACTTACATTGGAGCCTTCTACTAAGGGTTAAACACTATTTCTAAACATTCAGAGACATTGGTCTTGTGGTGTTTGTGCTAAGTCAACTGTGATGAGATCAAAAGTCTATTCTCCCAAATCATCAATTGGATGTTTCTAAAACTTACATTGGAGCCTTCTACTAAGGTTTAAACACTATTTCTGAACATTCAGAGACATTGGTCTTTTGGTGTTTGTGCTAAGTCAACTGTGATGAGATCAAAAGTCTATTCTCCCAAATCATCGGTTGGATGTTTCTAAAACTTACATTGGAGCCTTCTACTAAGGTTTAAACACTATTTCTGAACATTCAGAGACATTGGTCTTGTGGTGTTTGTGCTAAGTCAACTGTGATGAGATCAAAAGTCTATTCTCCCAAATCATCAATTGGATGTTTCTAAAACTTACATTGGAGCCTTCTACTAAGGTTTAAACACTATTTCTGAACATTCAGAGACATTGGTCTTTTGGTGTTTGTGCTAAGTCAACTGTGATGAGATCAAAAGTCTATTCTCCCAAATCATCGGTTGGATGTTTCTAAAACTTACATTGGAGCCTTCTACTAAGGTTTAAACACTATTTCTGAACATTCAGAGACATTGGTCTTGTGGTGTTTGTGCTAAGTCAACTGTGATGAGATCAAAAGTCTATTCTCTCAAATCATTGGTTGGATGTTTCTAAAACTTACATTGGAGCTTTCTACTAAGGTTTAAACACTATTTCTGAACATTCAGAGACATTGGTCTTGTGGTGTTTGTGCTAAGTCAACTGTGATGAGATCAAAAGTCTATTCTCCCAAATGATTGGTTGGATGTTTCTAAAACTTACATTGGAGCTTTCTACTAGGGTTTAAACACTATTTCTGAACATTCAGAGACATTGGTCTTGTGGTGTTTGTGCTAAGTCAACTGTGATGAGATCAAAAGTCTATTCTCCCAAATCATCGGTTGGATGTTTCTAAAACTTACATTGGAGCCTTCTACTAAGGTTTAAACACTATTTCTGAACATTCAGAGACATTGGTCTTGTGGTGTTTGTGCTAAGTCAACTGTGATGAGATCAAAAGTCTATTCTCCCAAATCATCGGTTGGATGTTTCTAAAACTTACATTGGAGCCTTCTACTAAGGTTTAAACACTATTTCTGAACATTCAGAGACATTGGTCTTGTAGTGTTTGTGCTAAGTCAACTGTGATGAGATCAAAAGTCTATTCTCCCAAATCATCGGTTGGATGTTCCTAAAACTTATATTGAAGGCTTCTACTAAGGTTTAAACACTATTTCTGAACATTCAGAGACATTGGTCTTGTGGTGTTTGTGCTAAGTCAACTGCGATGTGAAATGAGCTCAAAATTTTTTTTTCAAAATTTAATGCTTGGGTGTTGCTAAAACTTATATTGAAGGCTTCTACTAAGGTTTAAACACTATTTCTGAAAATTCAGAGACATTGGACTTGTGGTGTTTGTGCTAAGTCAACTGTGATGAGATCAAAAGTCTATTCTCCCAAATCATCGGTTGGATGTTTCTAAAACTTACATTGGAGCCTTCTACTAAGGTTTAAACACTATTTCTGAACATTCAGAGACATTGGTCTTGTGGTGTTTGTGCTAAGTCAACTGCGATGTGAAATATGCTCAAAATTTTTTTTTCAAAATTTATTGCTTGGGTGTTGCTAAAACTTATATTGAAGGCTTCTACTAAGGTTTAAAAACTATTTCTAAACATTCAGAGACATTGGACTTGTGGTGTTTGTGCTAAGTCAACTGTGATGAGATCAAAAGTCTATTCTCCCAAATCATTGGTTGGATGTTTCTAAAACTTACATTGGAGCCTTCTACTAAGGTTTAAACACTATTTCTGAACATTCAGAGACATTGGTCTTGTGGTGTTTGTGCTAAGTCAACTGTGATGAGATCAAAAGTCTATTCTCCCAAATCATCGGTTGAATGTTTCTAAAACTTACATTGGAGCCTTCTACTAAAGTTTAAACACTATTTTTGAACATTCAGAGACATTGGTCTTGTGGTGTTTGTGCTAAGTCAACTGTGATGAGATCAAAAGTCTATTCTCCCAAATCATCGGTTGGATGTTTCTAAAACTTATATTGAAGGCTTCTACTAAGGTTTAAACACTATTTCTGAACATTCAGAGACATTGGTCTTGTGGTGTTTGTGCTAAGTCAACTGCGATGTGAAATGAGCTCAAAATTTTTTTTTCAAAATTTAATGCTTGGGTGTTGCTAAAACTTATATTGAAGGCTTCTACTAAGGCTTAAACACTATTTCTGAAAATTCAGAGACATTGGACTTGTGGTGTTTGTGCTAAGTCAACTGTGATGAGATCAAAAGTCTATTCTCCCAAATCATTGCTTGGATGTTGCTAAAACTTACATTGAAGGCTTCTACTAAGGTTTAAATACTATTTCTGAACGTTCAGAGACATTGGTCTTGTGGTGTTTGTGCTAAGTCAACTGTGATAAGATCAAAAGTCTATTCAACCAAATCATCGGTTGGATGTTTCTAAAACTTACATTGGAGCCTTCTACTAAGGTTTAAACACTATTTCTGAACATTCAGAGACATTGGTCTTGTGGTGTTTGTGCTAAGTCAACTGCGATGTGAAATAAGCTCAAAATTTTTTTTTCAAAATTTATTGCTTGGGTGTTGCTAAAACTTATATTGGAGCCTTCTACTAAGGTTTAAACACTATTTCTGAACATTCAGAGACATTGGTCTTGTGGTGTTTGTGCTAAGTCAACTGTGATGAGATCAAAAGTCGATTCTCCCAAATCATCGGTTGGATGTTTCTAAAACTTACATTGGAGCCTTCTACTAAGGTTTAAACACTATTTCTGAACATTCAGAGACATTGGTCTTGTGGTGTTTGTGCTAAGTCAACTGTGATGAGATCAAAAGTCGATTCTCCCAAATCATTAGTTGGATGTTTCTAAAACTTACATTGGAGCCTTCTACTAAGGTTTAAACACTATTTCTGAACATTCAGAGACGTTGGTCTTGTGGTGTTTGTGCTAAGTCAACTGTGATGTGAAATAAGCTCAAAATTTTTTTTTCAAAATTTATTGCTTGGGTGTTGCTAAAACTTATATTAAAGGCTTCTACTAAGGTTTAAACACTATTTCTGAACATTTGGAGACATTGGTCTTGTGGTGTTTGTGCTAAGTCAACTGCGATGTGAAATGAGCTCAAAATTTTTTTTTCAAAATTTATTGCTTGGGTGTTGCTAAAACTTATATTGAAGGCTTCTACTAAGGTTTAAACACTATTTCTGAACATTCAGAGACATTGGACTTGTGGTGTTTGTGCTAAGTCAACTGTGATGAGATCAAAAGTCTATTCTCCCAAATCATCGGTTGGATGTTTCTAAAACTTACATTGGAGCCTTCTACTAAGGTTTAAACACTATTTCTGAACATTCAGAGACATTGGTCTTGTGGTGTTTGTGCTAAGTCAACTGTGATGAGATCAAAAGTCTATTCTCCCAAATCATTGGTTGGATGTTTCTAAAACTTACATTGGAGCCTTCTACTAAGGTTTAAACACTATTTCTGAACATTCAGAGACATTGGTCTTGTGGTGTTTGTGCTAAGTCAACTGTGATGAGATCAAAAGTCTATTCTCCCAAATCATCGGTTGAATGTTTCTAAAACTTACATTGGAGCCTTCTACTAAAGTTTAAACACTATTTTTGAACATTCAGAGACATTGGTCTTGTGGTGTTTGTGCTAAGTCAACTGTGATGAGATCAAAAGTCTATTCTCCCAAATCATCGGTTGGATGTTTCTAAAACTTATATTGAAGGCTTCTACTAAGGTTTAAACACTATTTCTGAACATTCAGAGACATTGGTCTTGTGGTGTTTGTGCTAAGTCAACTGCGATGTGAAATGAGCTCAAAATTTTTTTTTCAAAATTTAATGCTTGGGTGTTGCTAAAACTTATATTGAAGGCTTCTACTAAGGCTTAAACACTATTTCTGAAAATTCAGAGACATTGGACTTGTGGTGTTTGTGCTAAGTCAACCGTGATGAGATCAAAAGTCTATTCTCCCAAATCATTGCTTGGATGTTGCTAAAACTTACATTGAAGGCTTCTACTAAGGTTTAAATACTATTTCTGAACGTTCAGAGACATTGGTCTTGTGGTGTTTGTGCTAAGTCAACTGTGATAAGATCAAAAGTCTATTCAACCAAATCATCGGTTGGATGTTTCTAAAACTTACATTGGAGCCTTCTACTAAGGTTTAAACACTATTTCTGAACATTCAGAGACATTGGTCTTGTGGTGTTTGTGCTAAGTCAACTGTGATGAGATCAAAAGTCTATTCTCCCAAATCATCGGTTGGATGTTTCTAAAACTTACATTGGAGCCTTCTACTAAGGTTTAAACACTATTTCTGAACATTCAGAGACATTGGACTTGTGGTGTTTGTGCTAAGTCAACTGTGATGAGATCAAAAGTCTATTCTCCCAAATCATTGCTTGGATGTTGCTAAAACATACATTGAAGGCTTCTACTAAGGTTTAAATACTATTTCTGAACGTTCAGAGACATTGGTCTTGTGGTGTTTGTGCTAAGTCAACTGTGATGAGATCAAAAGTCTATTCTCCCAAATCATCAATTGGATGTTTCTAAAACTTACATTGGAGCCTTCTACTAAGGTTTAAACACTATTTCTGAACATTCAGAGACATTGGTCTTGTGGTGTTTGTGCTAAGTCAACTGTGATGAGATCAAAAGTCTATTCTCCCAAATCATTGGTTGGATGTTTCTAAAACTTACATTGGAGCCTTCTACTAAGGTTTAAACACTATTTCTGAACATTCAGAGACATCGGTCTTGTGGTGTTTGTGCTAAGTCAACTGTGATGTGAAATAAGCTCAAAATTTTTTTTTCAAAATTTATTGCTTGGGTGTTGCTAAAACTTATATTAAAGGCTTCTACTAAGGTTTAAACACTATTTCTGAACATTTGGAGACATTGGTCTTGTGGTTTTTCTTGCTAAGTCAACTGCGATGTGAAATGAGCTCAAAATTTTTTTTTCAAAATTTATTGCTTGGGTGTTGCTAAAACTTATATTGAAGGCTTCTACTAAGGTTTAAACACTATTTCTGAACATTCAGAGACATTGGACTTGTGGTGTTTGTGCTAAGTCAACTGTGATGAGATCAAAAGTCTATTCTCCCAAATCATCGGTTGGATGTTTCTAAAACTTACATTGGAGCCTTCTACTAAGGTTTAAACACTATTTCTGAACATTCAGAGACATTGGTCTTGTGGTGTTTGTGCTAAGTCAACTGTGATGAGATCAAAAGTCTATTCTCCCAAATCATTGGTTGGATGTTTCTAAAACTTACATTGGAGCCTTCTACTAAGGGTTAAACACTATTTCTAAACATTCAGAGACATTGGTCTTGTGGTGTTTGTGCTAAGTCAACTGTGATGAGATCAAAAGTCTATTCTCCCAAATCATCAATTGGATGTTTCTAAAACTTACATTGGAGCCTTCTACTAAGGTTTAAACACTATTTCTGAACATTCAGAGACATTGGTCTTTTGGTGTTTGTGCTAAGTCAACTGTGATGAGATCAAAAGTCTATTCTCCCAAATCATCGGTTGGATGTTTCTAAAACTTACATTGGAGCCTTCTACTAAGGTTTAAACACTATTTCTGAACATTCAGACCCATTGGTCTTGTGGTGTTTGTGCTAAGTCAACTGTGATGAGATCAAAAGTCTATTCTCCCAAATCATCAATTGGATGTTTCTAAAACTTACATTGGAGCCTTCTACTAAGGTTTAAACACTATTTCTGAACATTCAGAGACATTGGTCTTTTGGTGTTTGTGCTAAGTCAACTGTGATGAGATCAAAAGTCTATTCTCCCAAATCATCGGTTGGATGTTTCTAAAACTTACATTGGAGCCTTCTACTAAGGTTTAAACACTATTTCTGAACATTCAGAGACATTGGTCTTGTGGTGTTTGTGCTAAGTCAACTGTGATGAGATCAAAAGTCTATTCTCTCAAATCATTGGTTGGATGTTTCTAAAACTTACATTGGAGCCTTCTACTAAGGTTTAAACACTATTTCTGAACATTCAGAGACATTGGTCTTGTGGTGTTTGTGCTAAGTCAACTGTGATGAGATCAAAAGTCTATTCTCCCAAATCATCGGTTGAATGTTTCTAAAACTTACATTGGAGCCTTCTACTAAAGTTTAAACACTATTTTTGAACATTCAGAGACATTGGTCTTGTGGTGTTTGTGCTAAGTCAACTGTGATGAGATCAAAAGTCTATTCTCCCAAATCATCGGTTGGATGTTTCTAAAACTTATATTGAAGGCTTCTACTAAGGTTTAAACACTATTTCTGAACATTCAGAGACATTGGTCTTGTGGTGTTTGTGCTAAGTCAACTGCGATGTGAAATGAGCTCAAAATTTTTTTTTCAAAATTTAATGCTTGGGTGTTGCTAAAACTTATATTGAAGGCTTCTACTAAGGCTTAAACACTATTTCTGAAAATTCAGAGACATTGGACTTGTGGTGTTTGTGCTAAGTCAACCGTGATGAGATCAAAAGTCTATTCTCCCAAATCATTGCTTGGATGTTGCTAAAACTTACATTGAAGGCTTCTACTAAGGTTTAAATACTATTTCTGAACGTTCAGAGACATTGGTCTTGTGGTGTTTGTGCTAAGTCAACTGTGATAAGATCAAAAGTCTATTCAACCAAATCATCGGTTGGATGTTTCTAAAACTTACATTGGAGCCTTCTACTAAGGTTTAAACACTATTTCTGAACATTCAGAGACATTGGTCTTGTGGTGTTTGTGCTAAGTCAACTGTGATGAGATCAAAAGTCTATTCTCCCAAATCATCGGTTGGATGTTTCTAAAACTTACATTGGAGCCTTCTACTAAGGTTTAAACACTATTTCTGAACATTCAGAGACATTGGACTTGTGGTGTTTGTGCTAAGTCAACTGTGATGAGATCAAAAGTCTATTCTCCCAAATCATTGCTTGGATGTTGCTAAAACATACATTGAAGGCTTCTACTAAGGTTTAAATACTATTTCTGAACGTTCAGAGACATTGGTCTTGTGGTGTTTGTGCTAAGTCAACTGTGATGAGATCAAAAGTCTATTCTCCCAAATCATCAATTGGATGTTTCTAAAACTTACATTGGAGCCTTCTACTAAGGTTTAAACACTATTTCTGAACATTCAGAGACATTGGTCTTGTGGTGTTTGTGCTAAGTCAACTGTGATGAGATCAAAAGTCTATTCTCCCAAATCATTGGTTGGATGTTTCTAAAACTTACATTGGAGCCTTCTACTAAGGTTTAAACACTATTTCTGAACATTCAGAGACATCGGTCTTGTGGTGTTTGTGCTAAGTCAACTGTGATGTGAAATAAGCTCAAAATTTTTTTTTCAAAATTTATTGCTTGGGTGTTGCTAAAACTTATATTAAAGGCTTCTACTAAGGTTTAAACACTATTTCTGAACATTTGGAGACATTGGTCTTGTGGTTTTTCTTGCTAAGTCAACTGCGATGTGAAATGAGCTCAAAATTTTTTTTTCAAAATTTATTGCTTGGGTGTTGCTAAAACTTATATTGAAGGCTTCTACTAAGGTTTAAACACTATTTCTGAACATTCAGAGACATTGGACTTGTGGTGTTTGTGCTAAGTCAACTGTGATGAGATCAAAAGTCTATTCTCCCAAATCATCGGTTGGATGTTTCTAAAACTTACATTGGAGCCTTCTACTAAGGTTTAAACACTATTTCTGAACATTCAGAGACATTGGTCTTGTGGTGTTTGTGCTAAGTCAACTGTGATGAGATCAAAAGTCTATTCTCCCAAATCATTGGTTGGATGTTTCTAAAACTTACATTGGAGCCTTCTACTAAGGGTTAAACACTATTTCTAAACATTCAGAGACATTGGTCTTGTGGTGTTTGTGCTAAGTCAACTGTGATGAGATCAAAAGTCTATTCTCCCAAATCATCAATTGGATGTTTCTAAAACTTACATTGGAGCCTTCTACTAAGGTTTAAACACTATTTCTGAACATTCAGAGACATTGGTCTTTTGGTGTTTGTGCTAAGTCAACTGTGATGAGATCAAAAGTCTATTCTCCCAAATCATCGGTTGGATGTTTCTAAAACTTACATTGGAGCCTTCTACTAAGGTTTAAACACTATTTCTGAACATTCAGACCCATTGGTCTTGTGGTGTTTGTGCTAAGTCAACTGTGATGAGATCAAAAGTCTATTCTCCCAAATCATCAATTGGATGTTTCTAAAACTTACATTGGAGCCTTCTACTAAGGTTTAAACACTATTTCTGAACATTCAGAGACATTGGTCTTTTGGTGTTTGTGCTAAGTCAACTGTGATGAGATCAAAAGTCTATTCTCCCAAATCATCGGTTGGATGTTTCTAAAACTTACATTGGAGCCTTCTACTAAGGTTTAAACACTATTTCTGAACATTCAGAGACATTGGTCTTGTGGTGTTTGTGCTAAGTCAACTGTGATGAGATCAAAAGTCTATTCTCTCAAATCATTGGTTGGATGTTTCTAAAACTTACATTGGAGCCTTCTACTAAGGTTTAAACACTATTTCTGAACATTCAGAGACATTGGTCTTGTGGTGTTTGTGCTAAGTCAACTGTGATGAGATCAAAAGTCTATTCTCCCAAATGATTGGTTGGATGTTTCTAAAACTTACATTGGAGCTTTCTACTAGGGTTTAAACACTATTTCTGAACATTCAGAGACATTGGTCTTGTGGTGTTTGTGCTAAGTCAACTGTGATGAGATCAAAAGTCTATTCTCCCAAATCATCGGTTGGATGTTTCTAAAACTTACATTGGAGCCTTCTACTAAGGTTTAAACACTATTTCTGAACATTCAGAGACATTGGTCTTTTGGTGTTTGTGCTAAGTCAACTGTGATGAGATCAAAAGTCTATTCTCCCAAATCATCGGTTGGATGTTTCTAAAACTTACATTGGAGCCTTCTACTAAGGTTTAAACACTATTTCTGAACATTCAGACCCATTGGTCTTGTGGTGTTTGTGCTAAGTCAACTGTGATGAGATCAAAAGTCTATTCTCCCAAATCATCAATTGGATGTTTCTAAAACTTACATTGGAGCCTTCTACTAAGGTTTAAACACTATTTCTGAACATTCAGAGACATTGGTCTTTTGGTGTTTGTGCTAAGTCAACTGTGATGAGATCAAAAGTCTATTCTCCCAAATCATCGGTTGGATGTTTCTAAAACTTACATTGGAGCCTTCTACTAAGGTTTAAACACTATTTCTGAACATTCAGAGACATTGGTCTTGTGGTGTTTGTGCTAAGTCAACTGTGATGAGATCAAAAGTCTATTCTCTCAAATCATTGGTTGGATGTTTCTAAAACTTACATTGGAGCCTTCTACTAAGGTTTAAACACTATTTCTGAACATTCAGAGACATTGGTCTTGTGGTGTTTGTGCTAAGTCAACTGTGATGAGATCAAAAGTCTATTCTCCCAAATGATTGGTTGGATGTTTCTAAAACTTACATTGGAGCTTTCTACTAGGGTTTAAACACTATTTCTGAACATTCAGAGACATTGGTCTTGTGGTGTTTGTGCTAAGTCAACTGTGATGAGATCAAAAGTCTATTCTCCCAAATCATCGGTTGGATGTTTCTAAAACTTACATTGGAGCCTTCTACTAAGGTTTAAACACTATTTCTGAACATTCAGAGACATTGGTCTTGTGGTGTTTGTGCTAAGTCAACTGTGATGAGATCAAAAGTCTATTCTCCCAAATCATCGGTTGGATGTTTCTAAAACTTACATTGGAGCCTTCTACTAAGGTTTAAACACTATTTCTGAACATTCAGAGACATTGGTCTTGTAGTGTTTGTGCTAAGTCAACTGTGATGAGATCAAAAGTCTATTCTCCCAAATCATCGGTTGGATGTTCCTAAAACTTATATTGAAGGCTTCTACTAAGGTTTAAACACTATTTCTGAACATTCAGAGACATTGGTCTTGTGGTGTTTGTGCTAAGTCAACTGCGATGTGAAATGAGCTCAAAATTTTTTTTTCAAAATTTAATGCTTGGGTGTTGCTAAAACTTATATTGAAGGCTTCTACTAAGGTTTAAACACTATTTCTGAAAATTCAGAGACATTGGACTTGTGGTGTTTGTGCTAAGTCAACTGTGATGAGATCAAAAGTCTATTCTCCCAAATCATTGCTTGGATGTTGCTAAAACTTACATTGAAGGCTTCTACTAAGGTTTAAATACTATTTCTGAACGTTCAGAGACATTGGTCTTGTGGTGTTTGTGCTAAGTCAACTGTGATAAGATCAAAAGTCTATTCAACCAAATCATCGGTTGGATGTTTCTAAAACTTACATTGGAGCCTTCTACTAAGGTTTAAACACTATTTCTGAACATTCAGAGACATTGGTCTTGTGGTGTTTGTGCTAAGTCAACTGTGATGAGATCAAAAGTCTATTCTCCCAAATCATCGGTTGGATGTTTCTAAAACTTACATTGGAGCCTTCTACTAAGGTTTAAACACTATTTCTGAACATTCAGAGACATTGGACTTGTGGTGTTTGTGCTAAGTCAACTGTGATGAGATCAAAAGTCTATTCTCCCAAATCATTGCTTGGATGTTGCTAAAACATACATTGAAGGCTTCTACTAAGGTTTAAATACTATTTCTGAACGTTCAGAGACATTGGTCTTGTGGTGTTTGTGCTAAGTCAACTGTGATGAGATCAAAAGTCTATTCTCCCAAATCATCAATTGGATGTTTCTAAAACTTACATTGGAGCCTTCTACTAAGGTTTAAACACTATTTCTGAACATTCAGAGACATTGGTCTTGTGGTGTTTGTGCTAAGTCAACTGTGATGAGATCAAAAGTCTATTCTCCCAAATCATTGGTTGGATGTTTCTAAAACTTACATTGGAGCCTTCTACTAAGGTTTAAACACTATTTCTGAACATTCAGAGACATTGGTCTTGTGGTGTTTGTGCTAAGTCAACTGTGATGTGAAATAAGCTCAAAATTTTTTTTTCAAAATTTATTGTTTGGGTGTTGCTAAAACTTATATTAAAGGCTTCTACTAAGGTTTAAACACTATTTCTGAACATTTGGAGACATTGGTCTTGTGGTGTTTGTGCTAAGTCAACTGCGATGTGAAATGAGCTCAAAATTTTTTTTTCAAAATTTATTGCTTGGGTGTTGCTAAAACTTATATTGAAGGCTTCTACTAAGGTTTAAACACTATTTCTGAACATTCAGAGACATTGGACTTGTGGTGTTTGTGCTAAGTCAACTGTGATGAGATCAAAAGTCTATTCTCCCAAATCATCGGTTGGATGTTTCTAAAACTTACATTGGAGCCTTCTACTAAGGTTTAAACACTATTTCTGAACATTCAGAGACATTGGTCTTGTGGTGTTTGTGCTAAGTCAACTGTGATGAGATCAAAAGTCTATTCTCCCAAATCATTGGTTGGATGTTTCTAAAACTTACATTGGAGCCTTCTACTAAGGGTTAAACACTATTTCTAAACATTCAGAGACATTGGTCTTGTGGTGTTTGTGCTAAGTCAACTGTGATGAGATCAAAAGTCTATTCTCCCAAATCATCAATTGGATGTTTCTAAAACTTACATTGGAGCCTTCTACTAAGGTTTAAACACTATTTCTGAACATTCAGAGACATTGGTCTTTTGGTGTTTGTGCTAAGTCAACTGTGATGAGATCAAAAGTCTATTCTCCCAAATCATCGGTTGGATGTTTCTAAAACTTACATTGGAGCCTTCTACTAAGGTTTAAACACTATTTCTGAACATTCAGAGACATTGGTCTTGTGGTGTTTGTGCTAAGTCAACTGTGATGAGATCAAAAGTCTATTCTCCCAAATCATCAATTGGATGTTTCTAAAACTTACATTGGAGCCTTCTACTAAGGTTTAAACACTATTTCTGAACATTCAGAGACATTGGTCTTGTGGTGTTTGTGCTAAGTCAACTGTGATGAGATCAAAAGTCTATTCTCCCAAATCATTGGTTGGATGTTTCTAAAACTTACATTGGAGCCTTCTACTAAGGGTTAAACACTATTTCTAAACATTCAGAGACATTGGTCTTGTGGTGTTTGTGCTAAGTCAACTGTGATGAGATCAAAAGTCTATTCTCCCAAATCATCAATTGGATGTTTCTAAAACTTACATTGGAGCCTTCTACTAAGGTTTAAACACTATTTCTGAACATTCAGAGACATTGGTCTTTTGGTGTTTGTGCTAAGTCAACTGTGATGAGATCAAAAGTCTATTCTCCCAAATCATCGGTTGGATGTTTCTAAAACTTACATTGGAGCCTTCTACTAAGGTTTAAACACTATTTCTGAACATTCAGACCCATTGGTCTTGTGGTGTTTGTGCTAAGTCAACTGTGATGAGATCAAAAGTCTATTCTCCCAAATCATCAATTGGATGTTTCTAAAACTTACATTGGAGCCTTCTACTAAGGTTTAAACACTATTTCTGAACATTCAGAGACATTGGTCTTTTGGTGTTTGTGCTAAGTCAACTGTGATGAGATCAAAAGTCTATTCTCCCAAATCATCGGTTGGATGTTTCTAAAACTTACATTGGAGCCTTCTACTAAGGTTTAAACACTATTTCTGAACATTCAGAGACATTGGTCTTGTGGTGTTTGTGCTAAGTCAACTGTGATGAGATCAAAAGTCTATTCTCTCAAATCATTGGTTGGATGTTTCTAAAACTTACATTGGAGCCTTCTACTAAGGTTTAAACACTATTTCTGAACATTCAGAGACATTGGTCTTGTGGTGTTTGTGCTAAGTCAACTGTGATGAGATCAAAAGTCTATTCTCCCAAATCATCGGTTGAATGTTTCTAAAACTTACATTGGAGCCTTCTACTAAAGTTTAAACACTATTTTTGAACATTCAGAGACATTGGTCTTGTGGTGTTTGTGCTAAGTCAACTGTGATGAGATCAAAAGTCTATTCTCCCAAATCATCGGTTGGATGTTTCTAAAACTTATATTGAAGGCTTCTACTAAGGTTTAAACACTATTTCTGAACATTCAGAGACATTGGTCTTGTGGTGTTTGTGCTAAGTCAACTGCGATGTGAAATGAGCTCAAAATTTTTTTTTCAAAATTTAATGCTTGGGTGTTGCTAAAACTTATATTGAAGGCTTCTACTAAGGCTTAAACACTATTTCTGAAAATTCAGAGACATTGGACTTGTGGTGTTTGTGCTAAGTCAACCGTGATGAGATCAAAAGTCTATTCTCCCAAATCATTGCTTGGATGTTGCTAAAACTTACATTGAAGGCTTCTACTAAGGTTTAAATACTATTTCTGAACGTTCAGAGACATTGGTCTTGTGGTGTTTGTGCTAAGTCAACTGTGATAAGATCAAAAGTCTATTCAACCAAATCATCGGTTGGATGTTTCTAAAACTTACATTGGAGCCTTCTACTAAGGTTTAAACACTATTTCTGAACATTCAGAGACATTGGTCTTGTGGTGTTTGTGCTAAGTCAACTGTGATGAGATCAAAAGTCTATTCTCCCAAATCATCGGTTGGATGTTTCTAAAACTTACATTGGAGCCTTCTACTAAGGTTTAAACACTATTTCTGAACATTCAGAGACATTGGACTTGTGGTGTTTGTGCTAAGTCAACTGTGATGAGATCAAAAGTCTATTCTCCCAAATCATTGCTTGGATGTTGCTAAAACATACATTGAAGGCTTCTACTAAGGTTTAAATACTATTTCTGAACGTTCAGAGACATTGGTCTTGTGGTGTTTGTGCTAAGTCAACTGTGATGAGATCAAAAGTCTATTCTCCCAAATCATCAATTGGATGTTTCTAAAACTTACATTGGAGCCTTCTACTAAGGTTTAAACACTATTTCTGAACATTCAGAGACATTGGTCTTGTGGTGTTTGTGCTAAGTCAACTGTGATGAGATCAAAAGTCTATTCTCCCAAATCATTGGTTGGATGTTTCTAAAACTTACATTGGAGCCTTCTACTAAGGTTTAAACACTATTTCTGAACATTCAGAGACATCGGTCTTGTGGTGTTTGTGCTAAGTCAACTGTGATGTGAAATAAGCTCAAAATTTTTTTTTCAAAATTTATTGCTTGGGTGTTGCTAAAACTTATATTAAAGGCTTCTACTAAGGTTTAAACACTATTTCTGAACATTTGGAGACATTGGTCTTGTGGTTTTTCTTGCTAAGTCAACTGCGATGTGAAATGAGCTCAAAATTTTTTTTTCAAAATTTATTGCTTGGGTGTTGCTAAAACTTATATTGAAGGCTTCTACTAAGGTTTAAACACTATTTCTGAACATTCAGAGACATTGGACTTGTGGTGTTTGTGCTAAGTCAACTGTGATGAGATCAAAAGTCTATTCTCCCAAATCATCGGTTGGATGTTTCTAAAACTTACATTGGAGCCTTCTACTAAGGTTTAAACACTATTTCTGAACATTCAGAGACATTGGTCTTGTGGTGTTTGTGCTAAGTCAACTGTGATGAGATCAAAAGTCTATTCTCCCAAATCATTGGTTGGATGTTTCTAAAACTTACATTGGAGCCTTCTACTAAGGGTTAAACACTATTTCTAAACATTCAGAGACATTGGTCTTGTGGTGTTTGTGCTAAGTCAACTGTGATGAGATCAAAAGTCTATTCTCCCAAATCATCAATTGGATGTTTCTAAAACTTACATTGGAGCCTTCTACTAAGGTTTAAACACTATTTCTGAACATTCAGAGACATTGGTCTTTTGGTGTTTGTGCTAAGTCAACTGTGATGAGATCAAAAGTCTATTCTCCCAAATCATCGGTTGGATGTTTCTAAAACTTACATTGGAGCCTTCTACTAAGGTTTAAACACTATTTCTGAACATTCAGACCCATTGGTCTTGTGGTGTTTGTGCTAAGTCAACTGTGATGAGATCAAAAGTCTATTCTCCCAAATCATCAATTGGATGTTTCTAAAACTTACATTGGAGCCTTCTACTAAGGTTTAAACACTATTTCTGAACATTCAGAGACATTGGTCTTTTGGTGTTTGTGCTAAGTCAACTGTGATGAGATCAAAAGTCTATTCTCCCAAATCATCGGTTGGATGTTTCTAAAACTTACATTGGAGCCTTCTACTAAGGTTTAAACACTATTTCTGAACATTCAGAGACATTGGTCTTGTGGTGTTTGTGCTAAGTCAACTGTGATGAGATCAAAAGTCTATTCTCTCAAATCATTGGTTGGATGTTTCTAAAACTTACATTGGAGCCTTCTACTAAGGTTTAAACACTATTTCTGAACATTCAGAGACATTGGTCTTGTGGTGTTTGTGCTAAGTCAACTGTGATGAGATCAAAAGTCTATTCTCCCAAATGATTGGTTGGATGTTTCTAAAACTTACATTGGAGCTTTCTACTAGGGTTTAAACACTATTTCTGAACATTCAGAGACATTGGTCTTGTGGTGTTTGTGCTAAGTCAACTGTGATGAGATCAAAAGTCTATTCTCCCAAATCATCGGTTGGATGTTTCTAAAACTTACATTGGAGCCTTCTACTAAGGTTTAAACACTATTTCTGAACATTCAGAGACATTGGTCTTTTGGTGTTTGTGCTAAGTCAACTGTGATGAGATCAAAAGTCTATTCTCCCAAATCATCGGTTGGATGTTTCTAAAACTTACATTGGAGCCTTCTACTAAGGTTTAAACACTATTTCTGAACATTCAGACCCATTGGTCTTGTGGTGTTTGTGCTAAGTCAACTGTGATGAGATCAAAAGTCTATTCTCCCAAATCATCAATTGGATGTTTCTAAAACTTACATTGGAGCCTTCTACTAAGGTTTAAACACTATTTCTGAACATTCAGAGACATTGGTCTTTTGGTGTTTGTGCTAAGTCAACTGTGATGAGATCAAAAGTCTATTCTCCCAAATCATCGGTTGGATGTTTCTAAAACTTACATTGGAGCCTTCTACTAAGGTTTAAACACTATTTCTGAACATTCAGAGACATTGGTCTTGTGGTGTTTGTGCTAAGTCAACTGTGATGAGATCAAAAGTCTATTCTCTCAAATCATTGGTTGGATGTTTCTAAAACTTACATTGGAGCCTTCTACTAAGGTTTAAACACTATTTCTGAACATTCAGAGACATTGGTCTTGTGGTGTTTGTGCTAAGTCAACTGTGATGAGATCAAAAGTCTATTCTCCCAAATGATTGGTTGGATGTTTCTAAAACTTACATTGGAGCTTTCTACTAGGGTTTAAACACTATTTCTGAACATTCAGAGACATTGGTCTTGTGGTGTTTGTGCTAAGTCAACTGTGATGAGATCAAAAGTCTATTCTCCCAAATCATCGGTTGGATGTTTCTAAAACTTACATTGGAGCCTTCTACTAAGGTTTAAACACTATTTCTGAACATTCAGAGACATTGGTCTTGTGGTGTTTGTGCTAAGTCAACTGTGATGAGATCAAAAGTCTATTCTCCCAAATCATCGGTTGGATGTTTCTAAAACTTACATTGGAGCCTTCTACTAAGGTTTAAACACTATTTCTGAACATTCAGAGACATTGGTCTTGTAGTGTTTGTGCTAAGTCAACTGTGATGAGATCAAAAGTCTATTCTCCCAAATCATCGGTTGGATGTTCCTAAAACTTATATTGAAGGCTTCTACTAAGGTTTAAACACTATTTCTGAACATTCAGAGACATTGGTCTTGTGGTGTTTGTGCTAAGTCAACTGCGATGTGAAATGAGCTCAAAATTTTTTTTTCAAAATTTAATGCTTGGGTGTTGCTAAAACTTATATTGAAGGCTTCTACTAAGGTTTAAACACTATTTCTGAAAATTCAGAGACATTGGACTTGTGGTGTTTGTGCTAAGTCAACTGTGATGAGATCAAAAGTCTATTCTCCCAAATCATTGCTTGGATGTTGCTAAAACTTACATTGAAGGCTTCTACTAAGGTTTAAATACTATTTCTGAACGTTCAGAGACATTGGTCTTGTGGTGTTTGTGCTAAGTCAACTGTGATAAGATCAAAAGTCTATTCAACCAAATCATCGGTTGGATGTTTCTAAAACTTACATTGGAGCCTTCTACTAAGGTTTAAACACTATTTCTGAACATTCAGAGACATTGGTCTTGTGGTGTTTGTGCTAAGTCAACTGTGATGAGATCAAAAGTCTATTCTCCCAAATCATCGGTTGGATGTTTCTAAAACTTACATTGGAGCCTTCTACTAAGGTTTAAACACTATTTCTGAACATTCAGAGACATTGGACTTGTGGTGTTTGTGCTAAGTCAACTGTGATGAGATCAAAAGTCTATTCTCCCAAATCATTGCTTGGATGTTGCTAAAACATACATTGAAGGCTTCTACTAAGGTTTAAATACTATTTCTGAACGTTCAGAGACATTGGTCTTGTGGTGTTTGTGCTAAGTCAACTGTGATGAGATCAAAAGTCTATTCTCCCAAATCATCAATTGGATGTTTCTAAAACTTACATTGGAGCCTTCTACTAAGGTTTAAACACTATTTCTGAACATTCAGAGACATTGGTCTTGTGGTGTTTGTGCTAAGTCAACTGTGATGAGATCAAAAGTCTATTCTCCCAAATCATTGGTTGGATGTTTCTAAAACTTACATTGGAGCCTTCTACTAAGGTTTAAACACTATTTCTGAACATTCAGAGACATTGGTCTTGTGGTGTTTGTGCTAAGTCAACTGTGATGTGAAATAAGCTCAAAATTTTTTTTTCAAAATTTATTGTTTGGGTGTTGCTAAAACTTATATTAAAGGCTTCTACTAAGGTTTAAACACTATTTCTGAACATTTGGAGACATTGGTCTTGTGGTGTTTGTGCTAAGTCAACTGCGATGTGAAATGAGCTCAAAATTTTTTTTTCAAAATTTATTGCTTGGGTGTTGCTAAAACTTATATTGAAGGCTTCTACTAAGGTTTAAACACTATTTCTGAACATTCAGAGACATTGGACTTGTGGTGTTTGTGCTAAGTCAACTGTGATGAGATCAAAAGTCTATTCTCCCAAATCATCGGTTGGATGTTTCTAAAACTTACATTGGAGCCTTCTACTAAGGTTTAAACACTATTTCTGAACATTCAGAGACATTGGTCTTGTGGTGTTTGTGCTAAGTCAACTGTGATGAGATCAAAAGTCTATTCTCCCAAATCATTGGTTGGATGTTTCTAAAACTTACATTGGAGCCTTCTACTAAGGGTTAAACACTATTTCTAAACATTCAGAGACATTGGTCTTGTGGTGTTTGTGCTAAGTCAACTGTGATGAGATCAAAAGTCTATTCTCCCAAATCATCAATTGGATGTTTCTAAAACTTACATTGGAGCCTTCTACTAAGGTTTAAACACTATTTCTGAACATTCAGAGACATTGGTCTTTTGGTGTTTGTGCTAAGTCAACTGTGATGAGATCAAAAGTCTATTCTCCCAAATCATCGGTTGGATGTTTCTAAAACTTACATTGGAGCCTTCTACTAAGGTTTAAACACTATTTCTGAACATTCAGAGACATTGGTCTTGTGGTGTTTGTGCTAAGTCAACTGTGATGAGATCAAAAGTCTATTCTCCCAAATCATCAATTGGATGTTTCTAAAACTTACATTGGAGCCTTCTACTAAGGTTTAAACACTATTTCTGAACATTCAGAGACATTGGTCTTGTGGTGTTTGTTGCCAGCAAGCAGTGATTGCTGCAAGAACCGGCAACTCACGCACCTCGTAATAAACATTCGAGCGATCAAATCTTCGCACAGCACTTTTAACTACTCGACTCGATTGAAACCATTCTGACATCTGATAACGCATCTCATGTTTTCTGACTTGGCCCTCATTGTCCTCTCCATGTCGACCGAAACTCGAGAACCTGGCTTTTGCTCTAAACATGACGGTTGGCGGATATTCGGGCTCGAATATCAATATCGTCTTTCGCAAATCAAAGATGGCGTAGATTCGAATCTCGCGCTCGTGTGAAAACGAAAAGAAACACTCGTTCTTATTTGCGAACAAAAATAAAACGATGTTTAATCGTTCAAATCAAAACTATAACTGTTCTTACAATGTATAAACTCGTGCCACGGACTCTAATAACAATAAACGTCAACACGAGTACACTACTAATAAAATAAACAACAATATATCAAAAACCCAATGTCTCAAAACGGCCTCCGTACAACAGAACAAGAACGGCCGTTGAGAGTTCAAATTACACCAAAAACTTATCTTTAATATCGAAAATCGTGCATATAAATAACTCAAACACTAATGATTATTTAATACAGCGAAATAAATAGAAAGAAAGGTGCAAACCCTTAAAAATATAAAACCTCAATAAACATTGAATGGAAATCTCGAAAACCCGAAAACTGCTACATTTCGCCACGAGACGTCGCCTAATCAATGTCAACGGAGACTTAATCTAATCAGTCGCAATTCTCGCATCCCGGACTTGGTCACTGTTTTAATACGAATAAAGAATTCAAATGATGCATCCTCAACACTCCTTGTGCGCATTTAATAAATCTATTGCATAGCACGGAATTAAATTCCCATCTCCCGCACCAAACCCAATGCTATTCGCGGGCGAGTTATAAAACCCGAACTCGACCGAAAAGATGCACGATGTCTCAAATCACGTGACACCCGACTAAACGATTAAATCTTATCCGAAACACAAAACAACGAAGAAATAATCAGCTAATCAATTCGAAATCGTAATAAAATCATACAGTAAAAACTTAATTCGAGCAAATCTTATTCTGAATCAAATTAAATCTCAACCGAAAACGAGGCTCGTTGTACCAACTGTCTTCTAATGGCGGATCTAGCCGATCAACGCTCCTTGGTGACCAACGAAGCTTCGCCTCGGCCCAACGCCGAATCATCGGACCTTAATCCACGGTAAATCACAACTAAAACTATTCATTTAATTACTGGAGTGGTTTCTAAACTAATGGATTTAAATTTACAGGTACAAACAACATCTTCCCGGGTGCGCTACGAGTTTCGCCAGACCAAACCGCTCGATAAACTGCGACGACTTCGCTTTTCACTTTGAAACCCATCCTCGCCGTTATCGCCTTTAATTAGCGACCCAAAGCCTGCCTGTACCGTGTCAGATAAGTCCTCGAAAACTATTCAAACTAACCGGAACCGAAATTAAAAACCTTAACTTTTCCTTTGTAGATAAGTCCGATGCCCGAACTTAACACAAGATGGCGCGACACGCCCGAATCTCAAACTACTGGCGAAAATTCTACGACTTAAGATTCTGCTGCGATATATTCCGACCAATAAACAAAGATCCGAATAGCTTACGACAAAGGAAAAAACAACATGAATATTCCGTCGATTTAGGTAAAAAAACTGAAGCTCTTTTTTCAACTTAACATTATTTCTGTTGCGTTTCTGCTCGCAACATCGCTCCCACCAAAAAAGAAAGAGGATAGCAGGGGAAAATTAAACCTAATAAATTCACATCTCTTTGTTACTAGGACAACCCATCTAACCTCGCTAATTACCACAAGTGACGTTGTGGAGACGCTTAGTATGAACAACCGTCTCTCTCATCTGTACCCCGCAACCCATCCCCTCTCTCAGGCTCCCATCTCGGACTTATCTCTTCCTTCCAAGAGACCGAGTGTAAGGACCTAAGAGGGAGGGGAATAGGAAATACAGACACTCTCTATTATTTATGCAAACAAAACTATTTTCGATTCACAGCTTTTAATCGAAGGACGCCAATGAGATTCGGAAATTCTCTATCTTCTTCCAGAGAAGGAACCTTTTCAAAAAATGATGCTCTCGTGGAGAAGGAGAAACCACCTAACTTCCATAATCTCGATTGTCTACGCCTTTTGCTAATCTCAACCGGTAGCTCCCTAACGTCCCGTATCAAGCGAAGTTACATTGCATTAATTTAAATAGATCCCACTTCTCTTGAGAAAATCTGATCACCTCTTTTTCAAATTCCAGACTCTATCTCAATTCAAAGGACGTCGTATTCTTGCGACTCATGACTCTCGACACGGCTCAACATTCACTTCACGTGCCGATGTTCTTTGACTATTTTTTTTTCTTATTCGGAGACAACGACTTCCGGACCACTTAAAATCCCTTTTACAAACCGGAATCGTCTTCTGTTAACTCTCGAATGTCTTAAAAAATTCTCTTAAATTCTTAAAAGAGGAAGTCAAGATTGCCGAACCCGTAGACTCAGAAACGGCGGACTTCTCTTTTTTGCTAATCCACTTCACTTGTCTTAGGCAACAACCTTTACTATCAGCTCTGTAAATCTCTAACATTCTCCCATCTTAATTCTGCCTTTGAAAACTCCATCAACTTTGTTTAAAAGAAAACCCTGTCAAGACCAATTACACCACATGCGGTTATTTTCCAATGGAGGGGTTAGTTTCCTGTTGTTATCCAGTCAAGGACATTCGATATTTATCTGAATCCACCATAACTTGAGCTTATTCTAAACACCCTGTATTTTATTTCCCGTGTTAATTGTTTGAGGTAAGAGTGAGGGAGGCTATGAGGACTCTTTTATCTGTTATTTTTCCACAATATAAAATCTTAGGATTAGGAGAACAGGAAATTGATCAAAAAGGTTTAGTGACCGTTCCTCTTCGGCGACCGACGGCGTGCACTCCGCCGGTGGCCGGCAGGACTTTCCCGGACACCTCTTGTCGTTTCCAGTCCCAATTTTATTTTATATATTCATATAATTCCCTCCCGACTCAAAAAAAAACAAGAAGGGAAGCTCTATTGCTATTCGGGTCCCTACTCCTGCTAACTCTGGCCGGAGGTCTCTAAGGGATTCGAGCAACCCATTGGTGTTTGCCATCTTGCATGTCGAAAAATCGAACATTCAAACGAAGAACCATTAGAATCATAAAGAGAGAAGGGGTGTAGAGGGACTTTATATCTGATTGTGTGCATGAAAGCACTGTCCTTGTCACATTAGATAAGCAGACATGAGCAGGTCCCGACATACTCCCGCATTCGTTTTAGAACTAAATAACTGCATCAAATAAGAAAAACTTCCATTTTCGTCTAATCCCGAGGGGAAAAGCGATTCATTCATCTAAATGGCTTGAAACTCCCATTATCTAGTTTGACTGTTATGAAGGTTTAAGAGGTCAAGGTTTTCTATTCTATTTACTTCTTTATGTATTTTCTAACCCTAAAAGGACAACGTAACCCATACGTGAACACCGCAATGCGAAGGACTTGTTTGCTAACTTCCAAACAGAAAGTCTTACAAAGCCATTACTTCACAAATTGAATCGTTTTTCTGAAAATGTCCAGAACTCTCAAGATTCCCAGTGTTCAAAGGCGATTGCAGTTGACTGCCCCTGAAGCAGAGCTCTCCAGAAGAAAAAAGGAAAAAGGAAATACTTATAACAGAAAAGCTAATCTATCTCGTCTAGAGGAGAACTTATTGAAAAACTTTCTCGTTCTGTTATTCTTATGTTATATGTAAAGGATTTTTTCTATTTAGTCAGGATTTAAGTATGGTCTGGATTGATATTTAGGAAGCGACAGCATGTATTTTGACACGCTCGGCGCCAAGGAGTAGATCCACTTTTCAGGAGATTTCCCGAAATAAAGTGGCGAACTTTTCTAATACTGAAACTGTCAGAAAAAACCACAACTAAAGGTTAGATAAGGAGGAAGGCTTTATTTTCTAAGATGCACCCAGCAGCAATGAATGTCTCAACAGATCGGCGCCTGTGGTTTTGACTAATGCCATAAATACTAACACCGACTGCTATATTTGACCAACACCTGAATTCGACTGTAATAGAAATTATAACTTCTTACGTCCAAACCTAATCTGCCCCCGATTTATTAAACTTGTTCTAACTGTAATATTCTGGAGAATAAGTATTTCTACTGTGAAGATCTTCTACGCTTTCAAAGAAATCGATCGGGAAACTTCCGAAACTTGAGATCACTAAATTCTCGAGAGGACATGTCTGTATTTTCTTAAATAAAGAGCTGTGTAAAAGGACTGGAAGAATAAACTAAACCAATTTCTATTTTTCTAAGTGACGAGAGATTTGGATTCTTTTCTGTTGGTTCTGGGGTCTTTAATTCTCAATAAACTGGGATTCGTTCCTTTTTTCGACTGAACCTTTTTACTGTCACCTTGTTTCTTCGGCTGACTTTCAACGGCTCCTCCCAACTCAACGACCTCTTCGGACCAACTTGCACCGGACTAATTCTCTAATTGATTGCTCTAAAAAATCCTTTCAGTTTAATTTTTATGATCCCTTTTTATTCTATTAGCTGAAAGCTGATGATTGTTGCCTTTTCCTACTCTACAAGGAGGAAGATGGATCTCTATCTTTAGGTTTGTTGGACCACTGTTAACCAAATAAAACCTTTTCTCTAACCTAATACTTGGGCTTGATGGACCACTGTTAACCAACTAAAGCCTTTTTCTATTTCTGTCTTCTGTATAGGGGGGAATTTTCTTCTTTAAAACTTTATTATGCAACCTCGAGACTTTCCCGAGTTTCTCCCCTTTTTATTTTCATTTCTTGAGGAGTGAATTTAGCGCAGAATTCTCACGCGTCAGTTACCCTCTCCTCTCTATGCTAGTGAAACTCGACGGACCAACTGTTAACCGACTGAACTTCTTCTCACTTTTTTCCAGTGAAGCTCGACGGACCAACTGTTAACCGACTGGACTTCTAAATTGCAAGCTTTCTAAATTAAACTGACCGTGCTGTTAACAGCTCAAAAGAGAAAGTTTCTTGCTACTAAAGGAATCTCCAACAACCAATGTAATATTTTCTTTTTGTAGCTCGTTGCTTCGAAAATAAAGACAAAGAATCACGGAAAAATTGATGACGAACAACTTCTATTTCAAAATGGCCCTTCGCCAGAAAGGAAATCAATGTAAAGGTTTTACGTTCGTCTTTCTTTTTTCTGTACAATAAGAATTTATCTCTCTTTGGTTCGATTTATTGCGAATCAACACCAACGGAACTTATTGCGCTCTTTTTCCGCCTGAGGAAGTATCAATTTCGATCCAAGTGACCAATTGGGACCTCCCGCTAAGGCGATGCTGCATTTACAGACAATGACAAACTCTCTCGTTCCTTCATTAATCTGAAATTATTCTTGCGCGTGGCGAATCATTTTCTTCAACTAGCTTTCGACCCCCTTCAAAGCGCTTGGATACTTTAATAAAAGTAAAACCTCTTGAAGTCGACCATAGTTTTCTATTGCCACGGATGATGAAACCCAAAACTCCTTCTTTTATTCGGCGTCCCGAAAACTGAATAGAGAATCGAAATTCCACGCATCATCTCTTATTTCTTGCCAGCTAAATTTCCTCAAAATCCAGCGATTTCTCTAACGTATAAACTTAGCTTGCATTAAAACTTCTTATGCTAATTCACGAGTTGGACCCTTAACCTGGGGTGTGCTAATTCTCTTTTCTGGTTCTTTAAAAGGCTGTCCAGCTTCTTAATTAGGCATAATCCCAAACGGATTCCAACCGCGTTCAAACTTAAGAGACTCGAAATTTTCTTTTCTATTAAAACTCACACCAATCTCAAAATTGTCAATTGGGGGAACCCACGTCTTTATCTATAAAGGGAATTTATCTTTTTGCCCCTGTTCTATTTATCGTGGACATGTTCATACTTGAATGCAACTTTCGTGAACGTCGGAAATTAATTTCTAAACTCGTAATTGGAACTCAAATTTAACTCAAAGCTTTTTACCTTTAATTCATCAACGTGACAAAAAAAAGGACTGACTAGAAACTTCAATCTCCAAAGAAAATCCAGTTCACAAAAAAAAAAACCCGACTAATTATGCATAAGCAATTGAAAATCAATCCCCCCAAAAGGACACACTTCGAACTTTGACTGTGATTCGCAAAACTCAACACTTAAAAGTTAAGATCGTAACGGAAATACTCCATATCGAACGGCGCTCACGAAATTGTCAGGTCGGAAACAACTCGAAAATATGCCAGTCTGAAAATTATACACACTAAAGTAAACTTTACAAGGCGATTTTTCAATGACTCGCTTCATCAGGCAAGAGTGTCTTACGACCCTCGTTGAGCCCTGAAACAGAGCACGCCCCACAAATTAAGACTACCAATATACTGCACACCAAATCGAATCCGACATAACAACCTCGCAATGCACATACACTAGCCGAACGAGACAAAACCCCCAAAAACAATCCTAAAACAACTCTAAGCTAACTTAAAACAAATAAACAATTCGAAAAAAAAGAAAACACAAGACTCTTCTCTTCTAGTGTCATTGCGTTGTGTATAACTTCTAGGCTCGCCCGAGATTCAGGGTTCCGATCGTTCCTCCTTCTTTGTACGCCGACTGCTTAATTTCCGCAACCTTCTTCATTCCGGCCCCGCGACGCCATTGTCCCTTCCGACAGCTCAACCGACGCTTTCGGACCAACCGACCTCCCGCGACGTATTTTTCCCAAATCTCTTTCGACTTGATTACCGCCCGACGAGAGACCGCTTGCCGCTTCGCCCTCAACCCATCAGTGCGGGCACTTCTCTGTTGACGCCGGCCGCTTGCTTTTGCGACCCTGGGACTTCTATTCTCATCTGGTTGCTGGCTCTCTCCTCGTCTACCCGACGAATCCTGGTCACGGCACCACAAAAAGGGCTATGTTGCCAGCAAGCAGTGATTGCTGCAAGAACCGGCAACTCACGCACCTCGTAATAAACATTCGAGCGATCAAATCTTCGCACAGCACTTTTAACTACTCGACTCGATTGAAACCATTCTGACATCTGATAACGCATCTCATGTTTTCTGACTTGGCCCTCATTGTCCTCTCCATGTCGACCGAAACTCGAGAACCTGGCTTTTGCTCTAAACATGACGGTTGGCGGATATTCGGGCTCGAATATCAATATCGTCTTTCGCAAATCAAAGATGGCGTAGATTCGAATCTCGCGCTCGTGTGAAAACGAAAAGAAACACTCGTTCTTATTTGCGAACAAAAATAAAACGATGTTTAATCGTTCAAATCAAAACTATAACTGTTCTTACAATGTATAAACTCGTGCCACGGACTCTAATAACAATAAACGTCAACACGAGTACACTACTAATAAAATAAACAACAATATATCAAAAACCCAATGTCTCAAAACGGCCTCCGTACAACAGAACAAGAACGGCCGTTGAGAGTTCAAATTACACCAAAAACTTATCTTTAATATCGAAAATCGTGCATATAAATAACTCAAACACTAATGATTATTTAATACAGCGAAATAAATAGAAAGAAAGGTGCAAACCCTTAAAAATATAAAACCTCAATAAACATTGAATGGAAATCTCGAAAACCCGAAAACTGCTACATTTCGCCACGAGACGTCGCCTAATCAATGTCAACGGAGACTTAATCTAATCAGTCGCAATTCTCGCATCCCGGACTTGGTCACTGTTTTAATACGAATAAAGAATTCAAATGATGCATCCTCAACACTCCTTGTGCGCATTTAATAAATCTATTGCATAGCACGGAATTAAATTCCCATCTCCCGCACCAAACCCAATGCTATTCGCGGGCGAGTTATAAAACCCGAACTCGACCGAAAAGATGCACGATGTCTCAAATCACGTGACACCCGACTAAACGATTAAATCTTATCCGAAACACAAAACAACGAAGAAATAATCAGCTAATCAATTCGAAATCGTAATAAAATCATACAGTAAAAACTTAATTCGAGCAAATCTTATTCTGAATCAAATTAAATCTCAACCGAAAACGAGGCTCGTTGTACCAACTGTCTTCTAATGGCGGATCTAGCCGATCAACGCTCCTTGGTGACCAACGAAGCTTCGCCTCGGCCCAACGCCGAATCATCGGACCTTAATCCACGGTAAATCACAACTAAAACTATTCATTTAATTACTGGAGTGGTTTCTAAACTAATGGATTTAAATTTACAGGTACAAACAACATCTTCCCGGGTGCGCTACGAGTTTCGCCAGACCAAACCGCTCGATAAACTGCGACGACTTCGCTTTTCACTTTGAAACCCATCCTCGCCGTTATCGCCTTTAATTAGCGACCCAAAGCCTGCCTGTACCGTGTCAGATAAGTCCTCGAAAACTATTCAAACTAACAGGAACCGAAATTAAAAACCTTAACTTTTCCTTTGTAGATAAGTCCGATGCCCGAACTTAACACAAGATGGCGCGACACGCCCGAATCTCAAACTACTGGCGAAAATTCTACGACTTAAGATTCTGCTGCGATATATTCCGACCAATAAACAAAGATCCGAATAGCTTACGACAAAGGAAAAAACAACATGAATATTCCGTCGATTTAGGTAAAAAAACTGAAGCTCTTTTTTCAACTTAACATTATTTCTGTTGCGTTTCTGCTCGCAACATGTTTGTGCTAAGTCAACTGTGATGAGATCAAAAGTCTATTCTCCCAAATCATTGCTTGGATGTTGCTAAAACTTACATTGAAGGCTTCTACTAAGGTTTAAATACTATTTCTGAACGTTCAGAGACATTGGTCTTGTGGTGTTTGTGCTAAGTCAACTGTGATAAGATCAAAAGTCTATTCAACCAAATCATCGGTTGGATGTTTCTAAAACTTACATTGGAGCCTTCTACTAAGGTTTAAACACTATTTCTGAACATTCAGAGACATTGGTCTTGTGGTGTTTGTGCTAAGTCAACTGTGATGAGATCAAAAGTCTATTCTCCCAAATCATCGGTTGGATGTTTCTAAAACTTACATTGGAGCCTTCTACTAAGGTTTAAACACTATTTCTGAACATTCAGAGACATTGGACTTGTGGTGTTTGTGCTAAGTCAAC
>CASHSZ010000112.1:0-39208 GCA_949358305.1 Strigamia acuminata | reverse complement strand
CAATATTGGCCAATATTTGGAATACAATATTGGCCCAATGTTGGCTAAGGATTGGCAAGCCAATATTGGGTTTCCACGCCAGACCCAATGTTGGCCCGATATTGGCTGGCAATATTGGCCCAATATTAACTAGCCAATTATTAGCCAATATTGGCTGTCGGCAGGCAGCCATTGATTGGCCATTATTGGGAATACAATATTGGCCCAATGTTGGCTAAAGATTGGCAAGCCAATATTGGGTTTCCACGCCACACCCAATGTTGGCCCAATATTGGCCGGCAATATTGGCCCAATATCAACTAGCCAATTGTTAGCCAATATTGGCTGTCGGTAGGCAGCCATCGATTGGCCAATATTGGGAATGCAATATTGGCCCAATGTTGGCTAAAGATTGGCAAGCCAACATTGGGTTTCCACGCCAGACCCAATGTTGGCCCAATATTGGCCGCCAATATTGGCCCAGTATCAACTAGCCAATTGTTAACCAATATTGGCTGTCGATAGGCAGCCATCGATTGGCCAATATTCTGAATACAATATTGGCCCAATGTTGGCAATGGATTGGCAAGCCAACATTGGGTTTCCACGCCGGACCCAATGTTGGCCCGATATTGGCTGGCAATAATGACCCAATATTAACCACCCAATTGTTAGCCAATATTGGCTGTCAGTAGGCAGCCATCGATTGGCCAATATTCATAACTCGATCGCAAGAACACGGCATGGTGAAACTAAGCATATGATCGCTCAAATGCGGCCAAAAAGCGCTTAGTTTCCCGTCGAAACTAGGCGTCGATCGCCGGCCGCATTCCATCGCAAGAACGCCACCGCGACGTCGTGGAAAGATTCTCTCGCTATCGACGCGACGGGTAACGGGGAACCATTGTGTTTCACGTTCACCGTTCCCAAACCCATTCATCTGCCACAAAAACTGCCGCTGCCCCAGAGTTATAGCACATTGAAACTTTTTAGTGACTCGTTTTAATATGTTATTTTTTTTTCGATTTTCGGCTCGATTAAATTGTTGGTTTTGAGTGTTTGTTGGTCGTCACGTACGCGTGACATTACCGCCACTGTCTTCATTATTATAATTGAATAATAAAGAAATACACACTTTTACCGGTATTTAATTTTTTTTTAAAGTTCTTATTGAGTCGACGTGGACTTAGATGCGGGAGTCGATGGTGGAGTCGATGCCGACCCAACCGCATCGATTCCTGCATCGAAATGTCAACACCGTCCTCAAAAAATTAAAGTTTAAATATTTCGTTTTTCGGAAATTAAATAGAAGTAAATTGAATTAAAAATTCCAAAAAGTTGCGCATATTTTTATTTACGAAGAAGTAGAAACGAATGAGAAACAATGCGCCATGACGAATAGTGCATGATCGCGCATCTGATCAATGCGTCTTTTCTCATTCAGAGAAAATGTTTAATTTGCATACAAATTGTAATTTAATGCGAATAAATATAATATTTAATTTTTTTAAAATTTAATTACGAGTATGTATTTGTTTATTGATTGGAACAAAACGGAATGAAATAATAAACTGTTGACTGTAAAATTGAAAAAAAAACATGCAGCATAGTTAATTTTTTTTACTGCCGTGCCCCTCGTGCCGATGGTGTACGCCATGCACTTTCCTACGACCATTCGCATCGATAAATAAAATGTATCGATATATATACTTTTAAATTTTTGCAGCCAGTTGAACGAGATAGAAGGACGAACTTTGCTCTAAGATGGCGATATTAAAACTTGTTTTAACAATATTTTTTCTCGAACATTTTCCTTGCCGCATTTGGATCGCCAAACAGATTGTATCCGTGGATACTGGATATGGATAGGATGCTATAAGATGACTCGTCGTAAAAAAATTATCTATATGCAAAATGTAACGATCATAAATATCGTAAATTTAAAACAATCTACAACAATATGTCAAATAGATGAACTAACAAATAAGAAAGTGAAAAAGAACAGTTCCGGATCTCGAACAATGTTGATTTGGCCGACGTAAATTTGTTGGAGTCGTCGCGCTCTTTTTCGACTTTGTCTGAATCACTCGAACCGCATTTAGATGGCTCTTGTGGTTCGTCGACTTTTCGCCGGTATCAGCGTGCCGCCATTAGAATACACCAACATATAACAATGATTATAAATGCTTAATTTAAATTTTGGAGTAAACACAAGTCGAGGTGCTCGTTCATGTGATTTTCTTCAATCTGAAGCGAGCACACGGGACAGGATTGGGATGAAGACCGATCGTTCGTTTGGTTATTATTGGAAATTTCAGCGAATTCGTCTCGTCAGAACTGTGGATTTTCTTTTCGATCTGGCCACTGAATACTGTATGTAACTTAAGAGGCGGACGTGTCGCCTGCGGATCTAAATAACTTGGAGTGTCACGACGCCGGGTCTCGGCATGCTCGTTCTTTTCGATTTTGTTTTGTCGCTTCATTTCGACGGTTGCACGATTGTTTCGGGGTGCTTGAGCACAGATTAGAGGAATTCCTCTAATCTGTGTGCTTGAGCTTGGTATCGAACCAAACACATGACCGCGGCCAGTGAACGGGATGAAAGTCGATTCAATTTTATTCAGTTCCACTCTGCTGGGGCAATGAAAAAGAAAATGTAACAACTCGTTTAAACGAGTTGGTAACTCGAAATAACGAGTTGTGCAACAAGGCTTTGTAACCGGTTTATTTAAGAACGGGGAATCGGCCAAACACCGGCCGCATTTGTGCGATCGAGTGTGGCCGGTATTCGGCCGACTACCGGTAGCGAATTTATTTATCGATTAATTTGAATTTTTGCTCAAAAATTACTAGTTATTTTGGTTACTTTCAACGAAAAACCATGTAATTATGTCAAATTCGAGCTATTCTGAGAGTAATTTTATCGATTAAGAATTGAAATTGACCCACAAGTACAAAAAATCCAAACATTTTGAAAAAACACAATTTATAAAAATATTTCAACTTTACTCGATTTTATTTGTAAAAACATTCCAACTATTCTCGATTTTACTTAAAAAAGTGCTTAGTTTCTCGTCGAAACCAAGCACCGGTAGTTGGTCAAACACCAGCCGCATTCGATTGCACAAATGCGGCCGGTGTTTGGCGTAAAAACATGTCGAGGTAAAAATAACAACAATAATAATTAGAGTTGCAAGAAATGCTTGCTTTGTAGTCAGTTAGTCGGCCTATTTGGCCAAAAAACTGAATATTCTGTGAAAAACTTAGGATGATTTGCATTTTTTAGAATAGATACTGATAATTTACACTGTAAAAAATGAATTTAGCCAGATAACTTTACATTTTTAAGTGAGAATTGAATATTTTTGGTGGAAGGTACATATTTGGCAGAAAATTGTGTTTTCAACCCGAAAATTGTGTTTTTAACTCAAAAATTGCTTTTTTTCAACACGAAAATTGCTTTTTTCAACCCAAAAATTGCTTTTTTTTAAACAAATATTTGGATGTTCAGCTATATTGGCATTCAGTGCAAATTATTGCTTAGTAATAAGTAATTATTCAATAAGATATTATTGTTAGCGCATCTGCTGACTTCCGACGGCGAAGAAACTTGGAATTCCCGCGCGGAACAATTGGATTTGAATATCAGTCGCTGAGCCTGGCTAACAGGAATAAAAAACAAGTTTTTTGTCAAAATTTCGACATGTGCGCAAGCACGTAACACGAAAAATGACTGGAAAACTGGGTTTTATCCAAATTATTCCAATCAACTAACATTCGAGTAGATGGACTACCTGGTCAGGGACTTTTTTTAAATTTGTGGAAGAGTTGTTAAAACAACAACGGGACTTAGCAAATAGTGTATGACCCGTCTCCGGTAATGATCAGTCACTACGAAATCGAAAAAATGCAATTGAATAAAATACCGACAAACACAATTCAAAATAAATAAATAAAGCTTTGTAATGGTAAAAATATTTATTCCCGGAAAGTTACGATGGCCCAGTTGAAAAGTTTAGTGTTTATAGGAAATAAATTCGACAAAAAAAAAATGGATATTTTTTGACCAAAACACAAGAAAAACCCGAATTTTTTAAAAATCGAACACAAACCGAACGTTTTTATAGCGAAACGACATGTTTTTATTTCAAAATAAGTTGTTACATTATATAAATCTTTCGACAAACCTTTTTACCAGAAAATCGACTTTTTTCCCGAAATTTCTTCAAATTTTGCGCACAAAATCAACCTTTTTGGCAAAAAACGACGGTAAAATCGATGAATTAGGTTCACAATGAGTGGCAAAACACCACAAATCATTCCAGAACCTGAAAAATTGAAGGAAAATCCATTTTCTTGCCCGGAACAATGACAAGTTTTCTTCGGCAAAGCCGCACGGTCGCAACAAGCGACACGCGCAAAAGCACCGCCGATACGTAACAGTCGACTTCCCGGCGAGACAAATAAAAGAAACGAACACTTTTTCAATGATTCGACTTGTTAAAACTAAAAACGAATGGAATCACCGCTGAAATAAGTTAAAAAGACCTTTTTTACATCGAAAATGACAATTTTGGCACCACAAACACGAACACAATATTGTGTTCGTGCCACAAACCTTCGCGAATAAAGAATTTTATAAGCCTCGTGGCACAACTCGTTTAAACGACTTGCAACTCGTTATTTCGAGTTGTGCAACTCGTTATTTCGAGTTGCGAACTCGTTTAAACGAGTTGTAAGTTGTAACATTTCTTTTTCATGAAAACGGATTCACTGGATACTGGCTGAAGATCTCGTTTAGAACGAGATCTGCAGCCAGCTTCCGGTTTGTGTGCTGTAGACAACCGCGTGGTTAGGTCTAGGTTAATGGTTTTAATCAAACATCTTGGAATTAAACCATATACAACCATGTAAGCCATATGTATAGAAGGTAGGTGTTTTGATTTTTACAGATCAGGGATCGATACACGCCGATGCGATGATAAAAACGCGGTGAATTGAAAACCTCGCAAATTTGAAAATGATAGAAAATAAACGACCCGACTTCAGGACCAACGTAATTCGAATATAATGTAAATAAATTTCATTAATTATTACGATCTTTTATGCCGACATAAAACTAAAACTAAAAATTAATACGAATTTATATTTAACAGACGAAGCGAATCTATACGGGACAACGGGATCTAGCGGACAGGTCATTCGTGATAAAGAGCAAACCCGTGAACAGACTACAACTCAACAATTAAACAAGTTAGTTTGACTTTACATTTTCCAAATACTGACTAACCAAACACTAATTTGCAGATGAAGGAACGCGTGGTGTACAGATCCATTTGCGAACCTAGTCGGGTATGTGAGTTGAAAGTGGGACACACTGGATGTAGACGATTTTGTTCAATAGCTGGTGATGATGATCTTAAGTCGGTGAGTGAAGAAAACTCAACCGCGGGCACGTATGGCAAGTGTATGTATTCTTTATTTTTCCACTTACAGTAAATCTTGTGCAGTTATCTGTTTTAATTAGGCAAATGGAGAGACACTGGTTCAAGTAGAAGGAAATTCGACCAATATTTTTTGACAACTGATACAACATTAATTAATTAAGTTTTAATTAAAAATAATATTTTCCTGGCATTGGTGTGTCAAAACATGTGAGTTTGTTGTTTTTTAAAATTTAAAAGAGAAAATATAAATTAATTTGAAATATTTTTTATAGGTATCCGGTTGTTTAGCAGCAAGTAAAGGAGAATGAATGAAGAAAATATCTCAATATGTCCAAATATGAATAAAAATAAAATGTTTATACAAAAATTCATGTATTTGTTTATCTATTATTTTTGAAAAATATATATCAGGTAGAATTCTGCAGAGGTTCCAAGTATTGGCCCAATATTGGGACCCAATATTGGACCAATGTGAAGATTTTAGAAAATGCCAAATTGGCCCAATATTGGGTCCAAGCAGTGGCCCAATATTGTGACACAATATTGGCCCAATATTGGTTACGAGTATTGGCCCAATGTTGGCATACAATATTGGGCCAATGTCGGGATGTAAGAAAACGCCAGATTGGCCCAATATTGGTTCAAAATATTGGCCCAATATTGGTTACGAGTATTGGCCCAATGTTGGCACACAATATTGGGCCAATGTCGGGATGTAAGAAAACGCCAGATTGGCCCAATATTGGTTCAAAATATTGGCCCAATATTGGTTACGAGTATTGGCCCAATATTGGCACACAATATTGGGCCAATGTCGGGATGTAAGAAAACGCCAGATTGGCCCAATATTGGTTCAAAATATTGGCCCAATATTGGTTACGAGTATTGGCCCAATATTGGGAAACAATATTGGGCCAATCTGGCGTTTTCTTACATCCCGACATTGGCCCAATATTGTGTCCCAACATTGGCCCAATATTTTAGCCAATATTGGGCCAATGTTGCGCCAATATATAATGCTACCTGGGTATGTATAAATTTTTTTCTTATAAATAACGTTTCAGTCGTTTAATTTTTCGAGAGATGTGACACTTTTACACAAAAATTGTAAATTATTCGATTCGAGCATAATGCATTCCATGGTCATCATAAAATAACTGTACATCACAAGAAAGCCTATTTGAGAAATTTGTAAAATTTTATAAAAACTGATGAAAGTATTCTAAACTGTCATCAAATTTTCTTAGATAATCACGAAATGATTTAATCTGCTTGAAGATTTTTTATTTTATTTTAATTATTTATTTTGTCGGTAGGTGGAGACAGTCGGGACCAGACCATCATAAACTCAAGTTGTTAATGGCGGAGAAAGAGTGATGAGGCTTTGAAGCATGGTTCAACGATGCCAGATGCCAGTGCGCGAGAATTTCTTCACTGGAAATCGATCCAGTTGAAACGGTAAGAGAGACTTTTATATTTCCTCTGTCATGATTGATCCTTCCTTTATTTCTTAAAACAATTCAACGCGGATTAGACATTAAACCAGAGGCCTACAGATTGATTAAACTGATGCTTGTTATTGTGCAACCGCCAGTCTTAGCAAGTTTTAGCCTAAGTTAAAAACAAAAATTTTATTGCAATTTTGACAATTTTCTCACATTTTTTGTTTTAGTGCTAGTTGTTAATTCATTTTTGTTTTTAACTTTTATTTGAAATTTTGTACTTTTTAATGTTATCTTTTGGTCCTTTGGCAATATATAAATTAAACTTGATTTTTAAGACTACCAAACCTCAATATGGGAAAAAAAATTAATTTGAAAAAGTTTGTCATGCCATGAAAATAACAAAGAGACGCATAATTAGTTGCTTCGACTGAAAAAGCCTACAAAAGTTGTGTGTCACCAGCATTACATTATTATTGGTTGTAGCCATCATGTGATTCGTTGTGTTGCAAATTCCCGTCACTGGAGGCTGTTGCATCACATCGGAAATAATTTAAAAAAGGAAAAGGTGGAAATACGATGAGGGGAAACGAAAACGAAATGCATAGAGGTTTCTATCTAAAAAAAAGTTTGATTTTTAATTTTTAGCTGGATTTATTGTGGGATATTATTTTAAAACTTTAATAATCTTTGAAACTGCACATAAATTGAGACCAGAGAATAACGTGCGAGGTCCTCTAATATTCTCTGCCACGATCGATGAATTAATTCATTCCAAAGAAAAGAATCTTCTTCTCTGATCCGTAATCTCTCCACAGCCCTTTATACAGTATACAAAAAAAATAAAAAGAAAGGTATATGTAATACAGCGTAATTGCAGAAAGCCTAAGTTTCAGCAATACAGAGTTGGACAGATTACCTGGGTTTATAACCTGTTGAGATTTGCTTGGATGGGGTTATTTGCATCAAGATGAGGTTGCAGTTAAAACTGAACACACGTATTACGTTTGCATGTTAAACAGGAAGTGAAATTTATTCTCTTATTAGTTACATATATATTCAAATACGCTTGTATGCCACCTGACAGTGACACACTGAACAATATCACCAACAAAATCCCAACACTAAACGGCAAGAAAAAAAGACAATATTACAGGATGAAAAGTTAATTTATTATTGGATGGACAGTGTTCGTTAGTTCAACCAAGATTTAATACTACAACAGGACGCGTCTCGTACGTCTTGGCGCTCTGTGCAGTTGCACTGCTCGCCTCAATTGTGTTTTTTGCCAGCCCTGGTAACGCGCATAAACTAATTCTACAAGCAATGTCATCACTGAGATCAGAACGCCTCCAACGATGACCAGAAAAGCTGTAACCACGTGATATGTAGAGATTGGTTTCTCTATCTGATCATTTCCACCACAGTTAGTTGTTCCAGGTTCTAACGTTTGGTCATTGGTTACTTTGGCTAAATTTCCACTTTCTTTTAACTTGAGGATTCTGAAATAATATGAAAATAATTATTCAGAATATGTAAGTCCAATTTTCAGCACAGTGCAATAGATTGACATGCATTGGGTCTGCTTCTTGTCCCCTACCCCCCTATTCCCTTCTATAATTTCTGAGACTAAATTTATCCACATATTTATGTTTCTCTCTGTTCGAAGTTGCAAAGTAAGACTCCTCCAACCTATTACGACTGCTGCCGGTTGTCAAATTATAGGAAGTCACCATGAAACCTCGGTCTAGAAACAGTGTCTATCCAAAATGTCTATCCAAATCCATTGTTTTCAGAATGCTGGAATATAAGCTCACGCATATCATACTTACTTCTGATTAATTATCTCTACATGCTTTGATCGTCGTTTGAATCTTAAGTATGACGCATGAGGTACAGGAATTCTTTTAGTACTGAACATGCAAGAATTAATTTCACTTTGTTGAACTGAAATGTCTCGTAAATATTCGTAACTAGCAATATAAGCACTGTTTTCAGATAACAGCAGTTGTGTCATTTCGGAGTGGGTAGAAACGCTTCCTTTATTAACGCTTTTTTCCATACGTTTCCGCAATTTCTGCTTTAGATTTGTATTTGCTCCTGCCTGAAATTTAAAATGGAATATTTTACTACACTAAATAATCACAAGATGAATTTTACTCCCTTCAACAATCTGTAACGACATTACCATAATGTCAACATATATAAAAGTTTTTTCTGTAGCAAACAAGTTGACTTTTTCATTCAATAGTAATTCGTGAATGTCGTTGTATCGATCTTTAGTTGTTGCGACAGTCAATGACGTGTAGAATACAGCACCGTAACACATAGAGATCAACATGACAAACATATATTTTGTTTGAGTTGCTATACAAACTGAAAGAAAAAAGTTCAGACGTTAACTTGGCGATTTTCAAAAATTCTCTCTAACATAGCTTGGGGTATGGAATTTTTACACTGAAATTCGGTGGTTTAAATGGTTCAAATAATGACTGAATTGCATTTGACTAAATAATTGTGAGTGGTCGTCGGTCGCCTCATGGCTAGGGGAGGACCATGGGTGTTTGTTCACTAATCACAATTAAGAACTACACAGAGAAAGAGAACACAGAATTTGGATTGATATTATCTTTATTGTGGGTGTCTAGGGGTTGTGCGTTCACCATATTATCACCCAGTCTAACCACTGACCCCGTGATTTAAGACCACATGAGCAGCGTGGTCCGATTACGTTGCCGGATGTGTCTCTGCGGACTTGAGAGCAATTTTGTCAGCCTGGGACTGGAGATTGACCTGGGTCTACTCTTGACCATCCTAAAACTAGCAGTCATCCTGCCCAGTGCAACTGCCGACCATGTGGTCGAGGACCACATGGAGAGTGTGGTCAGATTAACATGGGTTGTTGCAGTCGTAATCGCCATCGTCTCCTTTGCACAAGACACTATATGTTCTGGGTCAGATGTCGTGGTCTCGCTGCAGACTGACCCTCTGCTAAATCTCTTGAATAATTCCAATGAGAAATGATGAGCGGTAGTGATGTAAAATGTCGAGAACGTTTAATTCATGCTTGAACTTGAAGTATGCGTGGCCATGACAATCGGTCAATCAGTAAGTGCCCACGAGTCGAGAGTATACTATACAACTCCACCTGGAGGTGAAACCATCAATCCGGAATTTCTGTTCCCCCAGGCCTTATCGGATCGAGGTGACTCAAAATACAACAAAATCCTCTGTTCCCATTGGCTGCAATAGGAATGCAGCTCCAACGGTATGTCATAGGACTAGCTGAGGATCACCCTCATAATGTTGCCAGTGCCAACTGGTGGTAGTTGGTCACACAATATTTAAGTTGATTTTGCAATTAGTGAACTAACCACATGTTGTCGAACTTGGCAACTCAGTTGGTCAATACTTTTTCAAATACCCACCAAATGACCACAACATACTATACACATATGTTCAGGACTCTGCATGTCAGAATTGAACCTCACTGACACAATGTCTAATACTAGCCCGCACCCATGTGTATTGGGCCGCTTGTATTTTGTGATGTTGCAAAAAATAAAATCGTAAATTTTGAACCCAAAAAAAAGTTTTTAATCAAAATAAATAAATGCAACTTGTAGAACAAACATTGGGCTTTATTTTTTTTAAAAAAATGAAATTTTAACTTAAATGGGCCAAAAGTTATGGCCATTTGAATTTGCGCTACTTGACACAAGTGTATTGGGGCACCACGCTAATTGCCTCAAGTGAGTTGGGCCGGCAGAAAAAGCTTAGCACCACATTCAAAAAATCACAAAAAAAACCGGTTTCTTCAGAAAATCATTGATTATTTGAACAATACATTTCAATATTTTGTTGGATAACCAAAATTTTGTATGTGATTGTGCAGGCCAAGTCAAAACCTACATGTGATGGGTTTGGAACACTGAGCAAATGACTTGACTTTATGTTTAGAATCATTTTCCTGCTGAAATATCCATGTAAGCATGACAATCCTCCAACACTTTTACATAAGTATATTGGTCCATGAAACCCTTTATTTAATGTTGTGGACCGATACACATACAGGAAACCATCCCCAAGCCATCCCAATAGTAAAATGACTTGGGATGGTTTCCTGTATGTGTTTAAATCTAATTTAAAAGTTGTGTGGCCACCCCTGCCCCACGTAACAATATTGCCCTTTTAGAATAAATATTAATGGTAATTTCCTACAAAATATTTATGGAATTTCCCTTGTTTGTTGCCAAATGATCTGGAACCAATCACCTATTTTTCTAGGTACAGTTTCTGTTTACACGTTTATTTTTTTTTCTGGAACGTTTCTACATTGTCAAACAAAATTGGGTGAACTATACTTTTTCCACATTCAAGAGGAGCCCTGGTAGCGGGGCTCCCATTGGCCCTATTTAATTACTCAGAACTGCAGTTGAACTACTGCTACTAGGAAAAGTAGTTCCTTATGATTTTTAGTCAATTCGTGAATAATTATGGTTGAAATGGTGTACATTTAATGTTATTATCTAATAAAACATGTTTTCCATCTTTGAAATAAAGTTTTATGGTGTTTATAATTAAAACAAATTTCTTTTCATTTTAGTGCTTTCTTTGTCTAGAAAGCACATGTTATTTGAATTTTGTATTGAGTCTGCTGTTTTGGGTCTTTTTTTATGTATCACTACACAAGTGAAATGACTCGGGCGATGGGAGCCCGCTACCAAGGCTCCTCTTGAATGTGGAAAGAGTATAGTCTTTGTCAACAGCAATCAGTGGATTCTTTCGAGTGATAGTGTTTGTTACCCGTTATAATTACCTGACAGAGTATGTCTGGTTGTTTCTTTCTTGTTTCTCTTTGAAAGATTTAAACACAAAGTAATGAGCAAATATGTAGTGAATATAATGAGCCAAACAAGTAGTGGAAATGGTTTAGAAATGTCATCCACAAATATTTTGTTACATCGGTGTCCTTTTTAATCATAAAACCCCACGTGTCCCTTATTATTGGAAAAACCGTGTATTCAAAACGTTTAATGTAAAACGTAGAAACTCCAAATGTCCCTCGGAACATATCATTTTGCTAATAAAATGAATAGAATGTATAAGAAAAAATAAACGGACAAGATAACGTGCTCTTTTTTAATTTAGTTTACCGTATTTCTCAAATAACAAAAACTACCTTAATGTAACATTTGGTTAAGTACTTCGATCAGAATATCGTCGCATGAACGATAAGTTAGATCGACATACCAACGACATTTTAGTACCGAAAATGGAAATGAGCTAAAATACGATTTCCGGGGTCAGAATATGATTTTTTTTTATGGGCTAAACAGATCGACAAATATTTTCTTGTTTCAGATAATAAAAATGCATTCTGGGTAATTTTTATGTAACGTCATGTTTACCAGAAACTAATGCCAAGGTTATCCGGATATACAGGGTGTCTCGCCGAACACCTACCAGGTGAATTATTTCATAACCACGTTAATTCAAAAAACTTTTGATTTTGAATTGAAGTAAATGACGTGACGAATTCAATGAAACATGTTAAATTCATGTGACATTGTTGCATCACTGTTTTGCAACTCGTAACTTTTAAACCAACAATGTTACGCAAAAAATGTCAATTGCAAAGTTGTAGAGCACCATCTAATTAGTCTAGAACTGTTCTTAAACTACATGCTCTTTACCAAGCATGCAGACTGCTTTGGCACCATCAGGTGATGGAACCAATTTCTTACAGTAACAGTGCTACTAACGGTAACCGAATGTTTTGGTACCGCACATGGCTCTCTTGTCCTGCCAGGAGAATACCGTACGCACAAGGCTGGTATCCTCGGCGAGACCGTCGACGGAAACATGAATATCCCGACCTTCGCCTTCAATTGACGGGGCTGCATGATTCTGTAGAATCATGCAAGGGTTACAAGAGCGATTATTTGATTTGAAACATGAACCAAATAACCAAAACTAGAACCAACCGTAACTTCCTGTTGTCAGGAGTTATACAGGGTGGACAAAAAGTATGGTTCACAGTAAATAATTCCCAAACTGTTCTAGATGTTGATTCAGCAAAATGATTGTAAGGGTAGTATGTCGAGGGAAATCCAATTATGACATCCAATTTGACCTCTGAGGTCATCTTCAAGGTCATCCATATTGTAACTCGAGAACCGTGACAGATAGAGCAAAAAGGTGAATTAGAAAGTTGTAGAGCATCATCCAATTAGTCTAGAACCGTTCTTAAAAAAACTATTTCTTACTGAAAAGTTTTGAGAAAAAAAGGTTTGAAATGTTAGTCTCCTCAGCTTTGTAACCTAAAACTATCATGTGGAATGTATTCCCAAAATAAATTATTTCTTTTCTTTTGTGTTTCCTCTCTTCTACTTACATGTATGACCCAATAAAGTGTCCTAATTGAGGATTAGCTTGGTTGCCCTGATAGTTTTAGGCTACAAAGCTCAGCTACAAAGCAGAGTAGACCAATGTTTCAAACCTTTTTTTCTCAAAACTTTTCAGTAGAAGATAATTTTTTTAAGAATAGTTCTAGACTAATTAGATGGTGCTCTACAACTTTGCAATTGATATTTTTTGCGTAGCATTGTTGGTTTAAAAGTTACGAGTTGCAAAACAATGATGCAACAATGTCACATGAATTTAACATGTTTCATTGAATTCGTCACATGTCATTTACTTCAATTCATAATCAAAAGGTTTTTTTGAATTAACATGATTATGAAATAATTCACATGGTAGGTGTTCGGCGAGACACTCAAAGTCTGAATAATTGAGTACATGTACACATGATAATTGAAGCAGCAGAATGAATACAAAATAAATCTTGTTAAAAATGCTTGCAAAAATAAGCAAATGCGCATATACAGTATTTTCGTAAATTTATTATTATTTTATTTATATTTATGAGAAATAGGATAAGCCAAAGTGTAAGCTGTGTGGTCTAGACATAGTGTCTGACAAAACTGTCACATTTGGATTCTACTCCCTGAAACTTTCAGATGAAGAAACCATTGGTTCTGAAAATTTTTTTCACCTTTCTCTCACCTTTAAGCTACAAAATGCTACAAAATGCTAAAAAATGCTACAAAATGCTACAAAAATGCTACAAAATGCAACAAAACGCTACAAAATACTACAAAAATGCTACACAATGCTACAAAACGCTACAAAATGTGTACCTCTAAGAAATATATTTGCACATGGCTGCTAAATATCGTAAAACTTCAAATTGGTGCCGGGTTCTGATATGCGCTAAGTCTCATTTAAACGCTGGTGGGTCAGCGGCGATTCAGGCAAATAACGCCGGGGTCCTAAAAATCATCATTTTATGAAAAAAAAAGCGATTTTCTTTCTGTAATAAAACAGCGATTTTCGGGTTCGATTAGGCCCATGGGGGTCTGGTCTAAAAAAACAAATAAACGCCCGGACCACGATTTGGTATATGTATGGTATATACGGTATCTACGGTATATACAGGGTGGAAGAAAAGTCTGTTCCCCTCAAATATTTCCTGAGCAATTGCATCTAGGCCAACTTTGATGAAGCGATCATATAGGAAGTTAGGTGAGAGCAATCCAATGATGTCATCAAATTTGACCTTGAAGGCCATTTTTAAGGTTATTCACTTGCTAACTTCTAAACCAATCAGGTTAGAGCAAAAACGTCAATTACAAAGTTGTAGAGCATCATCAAATTAGTACTATCCAACTTATCTTAGTCATCTTAAGTTAAATTTTTTCTTTTTAAAAAGGAGACAAATCAGAAAAAAAACAGCAAAGTGAAATTTTTTATTCTTGTGATAAAATAATTATTGAAGCATTAAAAAAAGGCAGTGGTTTTTCTTGTTTACTTGCATAATGATGCACATTTGAATACGTTTATTTAAGTAATTCAGTATTTTTGCAATAAAAATTTAAGTTTTGTCACAATGGCTGGCTTTATTTCAGCTGATTTGTCTCCTTTTTAAAAGGAAAACATTTAACTTAAGATGACTAAAATAAGTTGGATAGTACTAATTTGATGATGCTCTACAACTTTGTAATTGACTTTTTTTCTCTAACCTGATTGGTTTAGAAGTTAGCAAGTTAATAACCTTGAAAATGGCCTTCAAGGTCAAATTTGATGACATCATTGGATTGCTCTCACCCAACTTCCTATATGATCGCTTCATCAAAGTTGGCCTAGATGCAATTGCTCAGGAAATATTTGAGGGGAACAGACTTTTCTTCCACCCTGTATATTTTTAAAACCAGACATTTCATACCAAAACCAAACTATATAGGAAGTAATTTTTACTGAAAATATAGGAGAGTTCAGATAAAAATTTACACACGAGTGAGCATTCATCCAGAATCCTAATGTGCCAATCATTGAGACAGGTTTGTCAGACACTGAAGGTCGGTTCCAGTCCTGGAAATGTATCTGGTCCAGTGCGTGCCGAACCATACAGCTTTTTGGATCATATCGCTTACACTGCATAACAAACTCACCACGCCCCATAGGTCTTCGCCTGTAGGATTTCGTTTAACCTTCCTCAGTATGCTGCAAAGATGCAAAAAGTTTATTTATTTTGGATCATGAAACTTTGTCAGATGTCCTCAAACTAAAAATGGAGGACAGTTAATCATTTGGCAAAGTTTAATCAAACAATACACAATTGCTGTGGGAATTGATTGTGCAAAAATAATGGTTTTGGTCCAATTATGGTATGAATAATCTCATTGTCAATTTTTGTTTTATGACTTTTAACTACGTGATTAAAATGCACCACTTTTTAACGTTGTTGTTACGTTTTTCAGGTGTTTCAATATCGTTTCTGCAACTAAAGATGACCTGAGTTGGGTATGCACTACTTTTAGATTGATTTAAGTTGCATAATATAAGTTTTAATTTTTACAAAAATAAAATTAAATTAAATTTCTGCTACAAAATTGTTGAAAATAAAAATTGTTTTTTTTGGATATTTTCCAATCACCAAAAATGCGACAAATATTGTGACCGCTTGGCCACCCAAGGGTGACCGCATCACTGACACACACTGCCCAAAGGCCACGAGGTCATCCCTCCCTCGCGGAGTGGTATGACCTACATGTAGTGAAGGGTAGGAGAGAGCTGAATGGTGTGGGGAGTAGAGGAGAGTGAGAGCTGATGAGAAGTTGTTGTGAATTCTGTGAGAACAGTCATGGCTTTTGCCGTCAGATCCACAACAGCCTCCACGAGTATGAGTGGTAGGATTCGGATAAGTTCAGTTTAGCAATGCCTTTTTTTAGCAAAAAAAAAAATGCAAATTTGTAATGTTTTAGCAATGAACGACAGGTCGATAGAAATTTTTTTTACATATTTCAGGCATGTTTTAGCGATGCCATTTTTAAGCGACAGTTTGTTTTAGCCATCCCACGTTTTATCAACAAAATGTTGACACATAACAAATACTTGTTACGTTTTAGCAAAGTGAAGGTCGAAAACGGTGTTGAGGCTTTGGGCATTTACGGGAATGGCAGCTTATAACATATTTAAAAAACTTACCGCAAATGTTTGGTTTGAAAAAAAATCAAACGTAAAATTCTGTCATGCACAAATGGAGGTCGAGCCATATCTGACTAATTAAAACAAATGTAGGTTAAATACAATTATTCTACTGTTTTTGAAAAAGAAGCAAACCATAGTTACCTCACTAGTATAGCAGCACAGTCTAACATCAGGCTTCAGCAAAGTAAAATCTTCTTTTGATATTCTTCCAAATTGGCATGTCTTTGCTGATCCACAGTTTACACTTAATTTTGTTTTGGTATAAAGATTATCACTTTTATTATAGATTTTCGTGTATGTCCATGAAAACAGTTCAAAATTCTGTAATTTATACTTTATAATAAATATTGTTACTGTATCGTTCATGGATTATACTTGTACTTATCCGGACCTTAATCTGTCGAGAATAGATGAGTGAGTAGAAACTATTTTGCCTGAATAAAATGAGATCTTGTAAATAGTAATCAAGCTCAGATCCGTTCAGTATGGTTGCATCGAGAGTGATAAATAAAAGTAGTTTGTTTTTAATACTAAGTTCGGCTAGATCAAGCTAGAAGTATTTTCTTTGAAAAATTAAATTTTGCTTTAAAATAGCGTAATGTTATTCTTACTTTTCTTCTTTTATTAGTAATATACATTAAGGATGACATATCTGCCGCCGTCATCACAATTAGTTGGTAAGGAGTAAAATTAAAAGTATCTGGCATAACCTTCCAGTATTCTACTCGTAGTTCAATTTTCCCAATCAAATCATTATGAATCAATTGTAAAACACAGTTGAAGCCTAACGTTTGTAAAGATAAAATATTACAAAGCATCAGAAATAAAATTATCAGTTACCGTAATCCTTGACTGTGTAAATGAATAATATTCTTGTGGCATTTAAGCTGTTTATGGTGTTCAATATTTGCAACGCATGTTTTTTACCACAAGGATTGACAAATAACTGTTTTCGAGGATTGTTTTTATCTGTTTTAAGAAACCGAATTATTATAAAATTTCCTATTGGATATTGGCTACTCTTACTTATTGTTGATGTTGAATCAGCAGAATTTTCAGTCAACATTACCATCGTTAAAACCAGGACAACTACATGTCCAATAGACACCATAGTTATAATTGCAACACTCGTTGCAATTGATTACGGTATGCTAAATCTATGACAATTAAATCTAAAAATTTAAATAAGCAAAACGATTCCTTTCAAATTCAGTTGGTTCAGTGTAATCATGACCTAGACTTTACGGCATAAAAAAAACTGAATAAAGTGATTAAAGCCATATCAGACTTCCTACATTGTATGCTGCTACTTTCTCCAGACAGTGGGTTTTCTTACCTTTAGACAATGAAGACCTAGGGTGAAAGGCACTCTTAACCTTAACACATACACGAAAACACGAATTACTGGCTAGGTAGACGTAAAGACGCCAGGGAGGTGCTGCAACAAATTAACGATTAAAATTTCATGGCTTTTAGATTGAAAATTACTTTTGATTCAATTCGCGTGCAGAGTTCTAATTACAGATGTCGTCGTTGGTTATTATTTTTCTTTTAATTATTTAATTTTCCAATATTGTGTACAACGAATACGGCAACCAAAACTGTCCAGTTTTCAATGTTTTAGTTTTTTTTTAAAATACAGCATAAGTTGGAAAAAGTTTGCTACATGAGGTGTAAAAAGGAGTGACCACATGAAACCAAATAGAGTGAAAATTGTAGTGTAATGACGGTGTAGTGTTTTCAATGTTTAGAGTGATTCGACATTGGTTCTGTTACAGTAAAGATTGCTTAGTATTGATCTGTTTGGAGTGGCGGTCGGTCGCCTATTTCCAAAGGGAGACTATGCGGCGTTTGGACACCAATCACGATTAAGAACAACACAAAGAACACACAGTATGGGTTGATTATATCTTTATTGCAGTTGTCTCAGGGTTGCGAATTTGCCATATTATCACCCAGTCCAACCACTGACCACGTGATCGAAGACCATATGAGCAGTGTGGTCTGATTTCATTGCCTGCTGTGTATTAGGGGTCACCTCAAGCCTCTGCGGACTTGAGAGCAATCTTGTGAGCCCGGGGCTGCAGATTGACCTGGGTCTCCTCTGGTGGTCTTGCCACAGACTGACCCTCTGCTAAATCCTCTGTTCCCATTAGCCGCAATGGGAATGCAGCTCCGACGTTATAATGTCTAGTCTAGTCTTGTCTAGTCTAGTCAGCACGTTTTTGGCACTTCTTTAATTTTGGCCATTTTCTTAAAATTTTTTAGTACAAAAGATTTGAGGAGTAGTCGTGTTTAGACTAAATAAATGTTGCTCTACAAGTTTACAATTGGAAAATATCTGGTCATCTCTAACGGTTTCCAAGATAATTTTCCAATGACTTTGAAGGAACATCCCAAGGTCAAATTTTTGGTCACCAAAAAATTGCCCCACCCAACTTTAATACTTTTCCATCATTAGATTAGATGCATTCTCAATACTTTCAGACTTTTCTTTCACCTTGTATTCAATCGAAGTATTTAACCAAACATTACATTAATTTATTAATTTTTTTTATTTGAGAAATATGGTAAACGGTCCCTTGGGTAGTGGTGTGCTCCTCATTGGCTCTGAACGTTTGGTTCTCCTGCCAAATTGGCATGCACGGCACTCTCGTATTACTCTTTCGACGTCTTCATCGACCCCTGGCCACCAGACCTTTACACGTAAACGTTGTTTCGTTCAGATAATCTCCTGGTGCCCCTAGTGAGCTAATAATGCGATTTTAGTCCTTAACTTCTTCGGGATGACAATTCTCGGCCCACGTAACAAAATTCCTTTCGTCATCGCCAATTCGTGTTTAACCGCTTCGAATCGCTTTAATTCCGCCGGAAGTCGACTCTCCTCTGCTATGCATTTCTTCAATTTCTGAATTTCCTTGTCCATTGTTGACATTCCCTCCACTTCTGCAAGCATCATGGCTTTCGGCACCGCCTTCTCGAGCACAAAGTGAATGTGTCGTTCGCTCTCTCCAGCAATTGCTTTTCCCTCATCTACAGGAATCATCCTTGAAAGCGAGTCTGCGATGTTAGATGTCCCGGGTTTATGGCGTATCTGAAATTCAAACGGCTGGAGTCGCAACACCCATCGCTCGATGCGGGCAGATGGCTTTGAACGAATAAATAAATAAATAAATAAATCACTTCTACGGTCCCGAGTCACCACAATGGGCATCTGTACTGTCCTGGTCCCAAGCAATACCACCATGACCCTGGACAGTTACTCAATCAACTCCGTGGTAGTGGCACCGCCGTTCTCTGCCATCCCACACAAAGTTGCAATGTATGTACTCAAAGTTTCTTTGGGGGCACGCATTCTGGACCCAAGGATGTGACGTTGAACAACTGGTCTTGGGGCTGGAGTGAAATGTGTTAGCAGCATGTCCACAATGTCTTAGATTGTTTGTGCAGCAAGCTTGTGTGGGGTGGACAAATTGTGGGCCAATTGAAAGGTTGCAGGGCCCACTACTGACAAGAAAAACGCCCTTTTTGTTGGTAATCGTAGCTGGAATTGTTGTATTTAGTAATTAGAGTTTTAAATTTATTTATTCTTTACAGGGTTCCAGGGACAGGGAACTGAAAGTGGATAGTTAATAGAGCATTGAAGATCGGACGGAATAAGTGGACACCGGATGGAGCAAGTGGACAGTGGACAGAGACAGAAACAGTGAACCGAGCAGAAATGGACATGAACAGTGCAGCAAAGATTATTTTAAAAAATAACTTTTTTTGTATATCAGTACAAAAACAGTTAATTTTAATTCATAAAAAGATTCGTAACTTTTGGTATTTATTGTTTAATATGTATATTTATTGTTAAGTGTTGTGGAAAGCTGTTTTAGGTGCAAAGATGAGTCTTTCGATAGTTTATCGACTTGATTAGTTGTTTTAAAAAAATTTCCAAAGAGTTCAAGTAAACTTTTAAAATAAATGTTAACTTTTATGTTTTGGTGTTTCTACGGAATAGGTGACACTGGATCGATTATTTTCGACAATTCTGTGCATTTAATGCATATTTGCTACTAGAAAGTGGATTTAAGTGCATCTAAAAATTATTTTTCACCAAAAAAATACTTACATGACTAAAAATGCATTCTTTGTCAACTAAGTGTATTTAATTGTCTTAAACATGCATTTTTACTGGAAAGTGCCGGAACTTCTATTTTAACCAAAGAAAAAACATACATTTTTGTACTTTTGCAACGAAAAAATATATTTATGTTGCATCTTGTCGCCTATATTACCTTTAACAATCGAATTAATCATGTATTAGCATTGTGTGCAAACAATTTCAAGGTACAAACAGCAGTGAGAATAAAGCAATGATTGACCTTGCAAAATTAGTGGGAAATAAATAAATTAAACATATCAATATTCAAACCACAGAAGCATTGCAGTGAAGTGCTGTCCATCCAGTGGTACCTCTTATATTCTTACGGTATGTCATGATATTAAAATGTGAATTAAAATAATGACAAAAACATCGATTCAACTCGTTACTGTCGTTTGTAAATTCGTCCATGTTTTTAACTAATTTCCTCCAAAAACAACCGACGAGGATCGACACGTTCGCCGGACGGCGCACAAACACATTCCACGGGTGACATTTCAACGTTTTTGGCCATTAAACGCTTCGAAAATCCTCACAACGTCGACCAACGAGTGTTAAACGATCATACGGAGCAACCAGAACGATTAATCGATTATTTATCTAACAAAGAAACTGATTTCTGATTGGTTTTCGGCATTCCGATGCGCAAAACGAATCAAACTCGTCACAAATCAATCACACCCGGGCAAATCACAACCGAATACGTCACAAACCAATCAAAAACCGCCACGTATCCAATTCAAACACCTATATAAGACTTCGCAATTATCAAAAATCACCTACTTTGTCACGAAGACCAAATCATCGCAAGGAACCAAAATGGCGGACCCAAGCAAAAGCAAATTATCGGCGCTGGCAAAAGAATTCGTGCCCGGCCCTCCGCCGACCGCGGAAGAACTTCGCGACCGCAAACTACTCGCGGAAGTGGACAAAATGATGACGATTCTATCGGGGGACCCGGCGATATTCAACCTCTACAAAGGCGTGTGTTTGGACCGACTGAAGCAACTCCTGGGCAACGAAAAACTATTTCGCGCCGCCGTCTCCATCATCCTCGACAGATGCATCATGGAGCCGTCCCTCCGGTACAATGGCGCCCGCTTGTGTCATTTTATCGCACTCGATTTAAACCTCGTTTTCCTCGAGCTACTGCGCGCAAAATGCCGCGACGAAATCGAGCGAAGCGGGACGACGCTGCGCACGAATTTGACCCGATTCCACGGACTCGTTTACTTCTTCGGGGAACTCCTGTGCAGTTTCACGCTTTATCAGGAACTCAAGTCGACGTATTTCGGCAACTCCGTGTGCCATTTGTTGACGTTGTTGATCGGGATTCCGACGGAGGAGAATTTGAAGTGCGTCGGGAACGTGTTGAAACTCGTCGGCGCGGTCATGATGGACGAATTCGTGGTCGGGGCGGAGAGAGAGAATTGTTTCGACCGAGTGCTGCTGAATTTGAGGTGCGTTTTGAACGACGAGAATAATTCTATTAGCGTGTTGCGCAGGGAGGTTTTGTTGGGAGTGCTGGAGCTGCGGAACTCGAATTGGGGCCGGGACGAGCAGGACGATGCGGCGTGTGGGAATTCGGAGGTTTACGAGCGGGAAACGCGCGAAGAGTTGCAGTTTTTGAATACTTATGTGCATAATCCGACGATGGACGACGAGGGAATGACAGAGGAGATGGTCGGCGCCTACAGGACGTTTCTGAGTTGGTGATGGGAAGAAACGGGCAGGATTTGGTCGTGTTTATTTATTTTTTTAATAGTTTGGTGTGTATTTCGATTATTTTTTGTAATTTTTGTAGTTTTTGGCTTTTTTTTTTGTTTGAATTTATTTTTGGAATATTGATTGTTTTGATTTTGTAAATTTTTCTTTTTTTTCTTTTGTAAATTGTGATTTTTTTTGATTTTGTAAATTGTGATTTTTTTTGATTTTGTAAATTTTGATTTTTTTAATTTTGTAAATTTTTATTTTTATTTATTTGTTTATTTTGATTTTGTAGATTTTTATTTTTATTTATTTGTTTATCGCTTTTGTTTGTTTGTTTTATTTTTTTTGTCGCTGAAAAATCTCTAATATTCATTATTTAAAAATACTAAAATTCAGCATATTTGTGAAGGTTTTAAAATAAAAAATGTACTCCGTAGCTAATATTCATTTAAAAATTTTATTTATTTATTACGAAATTGATCAAAATTGGAAGAAAAGAGAAAAAAACAATTGTTTTTGAAAACAATTTCAAGTCCTTGTTCAATAGTTAAAAATATTAATTCAAAATTATAAAGTCTCCTTTGCACAATTCAACCATGAACCAAGGTTCACATGGATATTTATCCACCTGTTCAGAGCGTCGTTGATATCACGACTGGCCGTCCATCTTTATGACGTCAAAAACTGCAATTGGGGTGTCTTTACAGCTCTTTAATATAATATCCGAATTTTTTCAACTCGGAAAATTGTCCGTTGAGTTTCCTAAGCATTTATTTGTTTTGTTTTGCTTTTGAAGCATTGTGTAATGCGTATATTTCATCATCCGGTTTGGTTGCTTTTTTGGTGTATTTAAAATTCGCATTTTACGATTTTCTTTTAGCTCGCTAGATGGCGGGAGTGTGCTCCGTTCCGAGCCAATCACGGCTCAAGCAAGTGTTATCGGCAGCCAGGGGGTGTTACTCAGGCAGACTCAGACTTAGTGCGTCAGCCTTGGAGCGTCAACCAATCAGCACGACCCACTGGGGTCAACGTCACGACGATGATAACGATAGTTTACTATGCCTGCGCGCGCCTCATTTTTCACACAAAATTGTTGTCTCAGAACGTTGTGCTACTTGATTTGTGGAATTAAGGAAATTAAATGAAGGCAGTTTTTCTTTTTTCATCAAATATTTATTCCAAATCAAATATCAAATATTTATCAAATATTTTTTTTATTTATTTTTTTATTTATTTTATTCGATGTGAAAAAGACTTTAAAGTCAAAGCTGCTGCAATGTTTTCAGTTGCCCAGTTCACTCGTTTTCCTCCATTAAGGAGACTTCGGATTTGACCCTTGGTGAATACACGTTTTAAAATTGCAGTAAATTTGTCCTTGAATACCCCATGCTCATTTCTTCTTGATCTTAATGGATTTCTCAATTTCGATTTCCGTAATTGTACATTTAACGATTGGATGCGCTGTTTGTTTCCTGTAATAAATTAAAAAAAATTAAAATGTGATTTTTATAAAAAAGTAGTGATGGTTACTCTTCTTGCTAATGCTTAATTCCTTCTCCAAAAGCGCCTTCATCTCGGTATCAATGATTGCTTCTTGTTCTAAGAGTTTGGTTTTGTTGTACAGGTGTTTCTTTTCTGCTTTCCACTGTTTCTTTTCCGCTTCACACTCTTTACTTTTTTCTTCAAACTGAGCAAATCTTACATCTTCTATATCGACACTACAACCCTTATCATAGTGAGTTTTCTTCGGTGAAATTTGCTGAATGTGTTCTAGTGCTCGCTTTCGTACACACCTAGCCTCATATCGCTTTATTCTACCTGTTAAAAAAATTTAAGTTTAATGTAGTTTTTAGTGTCGAAGGTTGGGACAATGATAAGACGCGTGGTTAGGTTTAACAGCAAATGACTAACTTTATTCTAATTGCTAACACATTATATACAGGTGCGCTCAACCCTGATTGGTTTACGCCAAGTACGTCATCTGGACGTCGTGGGTGCGCAGGTGAAACGTTCACCTGGCGTGAAGACTGGGCACTCAAAACCAACACTTCCCCTGAGTGCCAGTCACCACATATTCCAACATTTTTACATCTCAAAAGTTAAAATAATTAAAAACACTTTTCTTAAACAATTCAAATATTAAACATATTTTTCTCAAACAATTCAAATATTTTGTTTTACTAATTAATACTCTTCATATCGAATTCTTCCTGGTGGTTTTCCATTTCGATTTGAATACAGCCTCCGAGTTCTCGAAGATTGTCGCGGAGGCGCTCGTACGTTTTTGATCTGGAGAGTTTCGACTTCCCCTTGTTCAGTCTCGTTCTCGACTTCATCATTGATCTTGATTTCGACTTCCCCTTGTTCCGTCTCGTTCTCGAAAATTTCTACTTCGTTCTCGTTCTCGGAAATTTCAACTTCGTTCTCGTTCTCGGAAATTTTGACTTCGTTCTCGTTCTTGTCTAGTTCCACACTTGATTCCTCACTCGGCTGCAAAATCATATATTGCGCCATTTCCATTAATGTTTGACTTATCTGTTCTGCAAAGTCGTTTTTCAGTTTCTTCAAAATTGATTCGTATTCGAGCTTCTCGTGCCATTCGCGAATTTTTACGTTCTCGGTTCTAGTCTTCTTGACTTCCGCAGCTGTTTTCTTGTTTTCGGCTCTCGTCTTCTTGACTTCCGCAGCTGTTTTCTTGTTCTCGGTTCTCGTCTTCTTGACTTCCGCAGCTGTTTTCTTGTTCTCGGTTCTCGTCTTCTTGACTTCCGTACTTGCTTTTTCGGTCTTCATGTTCCCGGTTCTGACTTCGATTTCCATTGCGGTCGCAGCATCCTCGGTCTTGTCGACGATGTAATATAATCCGTTTCTTTTTTCGGCGGTGAATACGATTTCTCCCTTCGGGCTTATTATTTCTGCTGATTTATTGTCAAAAATCACCTTGTGTCCCCGCTCTGTGATCTTTCCGACTGACATCAAATTCGTTCGCAAATCCCGTACCAAGAGAGTCTCCGTCAAATCCAACTTCATATTTCCGTCTCCAGTTTTGACGACGATTTTCGCGGTTCCTTTTCCGTCGATGTTCGTACTCGCTTTACTGGCCAAATTCAATTTCTGGTTCTTCAGGAATTCGATCGTTGAAAATGTTGAATTGCTCGAGCACATGTGGGAACTTGCGCCGCTGTCCAAACACCAATTTCTCGGCCGTGACTTCTCGCATTTCAATGCTGTCTCGTTTTGTTCGCAGAAAAATAATTCGTACTTGGACTTCTCGGCTCTCGATGCGCTTTCCTTCTTGCTTTTACTTCGGCAATCGGCGATTTTGTGGCCGATTTTTCCGCAACCGTGGCACTTGAACTTGAAAGTCGGCTTTTCATCAGAATCCGATTCATCGTCGCCGTTCTTCGGCTGCCTCCGTTTTTGGAACGATTTCTTGGCCAACATTGCGTCGGATACTTCTTCTTTATCTTTTTCTTGAGAAATTGCTGCGGCTATAATTTTAGCTTTTAGCGCTTCCAGCGTCGGCAATGTGTCTCGCGATTCCATCGTGATCTTGAACGTATCGAATGATTTCGGCAAACTTTGCAACAGCAGCGTCCCAGTAAGTGTCGGATGGATTTCCATATCCATGTCGAGTAGCTTATCAACCGCTTCAAAAAATCCCTTCAGATAGTCACGCACGTTTTCGTTCTCAGCCATTTTGTTTCCGCAAATTTGTTTCAGCAACATGCCCATATTTGCCGGTCCTTTCGCTTCGTAAATTTCGTCCAATTTTCTCCATAATTCGTTTGAGGTTTTACAGTTTTTCAACAATCGAATCTCCGACTGTTTTACGTGTAGCAAAATATCGTATCTCGTGTTTCTGTCTCTCACGTCCCAATTTTCGGCGGCTTTCTTGGTGTTATTGTTGCTTGGATCAACTTCTGGTCGCTTCAATGTTCCGTCCGCGTACTTTAAGAGATCGTTCTTCCCCAAAATTGCTTCCATTTGGACTTTCCAGGCATCGTAGTTTTCTTTCCCCAGTGGTTCGATTCTAGCCGAAATTCCGCCTGCATTCGCCATCGTTTCTGATTTTGTTTCTCGAAACGGTTCGTATCAAAAACGTTTTGACTTCTTCGATCGTTTCGTCCCAAATCTCGATATTATCCGCAGTGGAAGCGTGCTGGGCCCATAACCTGTAGTTTTTAGTGTCGAAGGTTGGGACAATGATAAGACGCGTGGTTAGGTTTAACAGCAAATGACTAACTTTATTCTAATTGCTAACACATTATATACAGGTGCGCTCAACCCTGATTGGTTTACGCCAAGTACGTCATCTGGACGTCGTGGGTGCGCAGGTGAAACGTTCACCTGGCGTGAAGACTGGGCACTCAAAACCAACATTTAATTTTAATTCAAACTATATATTTTTTTCACTATAATATTGCTTACATTGATTATCAGGTGGTGTAATTGGTGAGAGGGCTGATGGTTGAGGAGACAGCTGATCTGTAGTTGTCTTTTCTGTTGTTATTTCCATCGTATCACTCGAAGTTATAGTTGACTCTAAAAAGATGTAAAATATTCTTTTTGTTTATTAAAATTCATATTATGTTTATATTTAATTTATTCCATTTTCTTCATATTTCTTTCATATATTTATTTCATGTCCTAAATTTCTTACCAGGAGCTTTTTTTGTTAAATGCTCAGTGGGTACAGCAGTGCGCTTTAAGGTTTTCACATATGGGATATTCAGCATTTCATTCACAGAATTTAATTGAAAAGCATCAGGAGGAAAATGAACAGAGCATATTCTCGCATTTTTTTCCTTAAATTTGTCTTTTCTCTTGCATCGTGCAACCCATAAGCGGCAAAGTGCTGGATTATCCACTGGAAATACATGGTAAGAAATCTTTTGCCCTTTTGTTTTTCTTGCGTAATTGCCACATACAGCTACAGCACAGTTGGCCATTTTCCTGTAAAATATATAAGGAATATGAAATTAAAATCACAAGCAATATTATCTAAATTCTTAGATAAAATATTTTTATTTTTATTTTTTTGTTTTTATTTTTCTTTTTTTTCTTATATTTTACACAATTCTTATATTTTACACAATTCTTATGATATTTTACACAATTCTTATAATATTTTACGCAATTCTTATAATATTTTACACAATTCGTATGATATTTTACCTTGGATTGTAAATAAAGGTTCCAAAACTTGTTGCAACTCGTTGTTTCAGCTGGAGATGTAAACAAGGTCAAAGGTATCTATCCTCGTGGTGACGACACAGCCATCGGCACAAATCACATGACCATTTGGAAACGACCAAAAGTAGTGACGTCATAACTCAGAATGTCCCGGGCTGCGGTACCTTGTTATATAGTTACCTTGTCGGCAGCCATTTTCACGATGGATGCCGTTGTTCGTTTTTGCTGCTGTCGTTCTCCTTGGCTTTCGCAGGTTTGTTTGGTTTATTCATCTGATAATTCCTGTATAGATTCTAGCAATGTGCAGTCGTTCTCACTTAGTATTGTAGGCCTGCACTCAATGTGGAGTGTAGCATCAGTGGCGGATCTAGCACCCGGCTATTGGGGCTTGAGCCCCGGGCCCCCAAATTCTAGGGGGCCCCCGAGACTCTGGGCCATGTACTAAAAAAAAAAAAAGGAGAAGAAGAAGAAAGGTTGCTATTAAAAATTTTGCGAAAGGGGCCCCCGAAAAGTTAGATCCGCCCCTGTGTAGCATTTACCAAAAGTGACTTTGAATGACAAATGAACATGAAAAGCGAGTTGTTGGCCATTGCTTGGAATACGGGTAGCTCAAATGCCCACAACATTTTTATTTGTTTTATATTCAGTCATTTCGCTGCAGGTTGAAGTTGAATTTGGATTTTTTTATTTTTTTTTATTTTTTGTTTTTCATTTTCGGGGTTAATTAGCAGAGTAGAAGCTGAAATGCATGCAGTTTTCTCATTTTTCATAACACTGGTTGGTGTATTTTGAAAGGTGGTGGTTGGTACAAATTAAATTCCAGCATGGGAGTTGTTCTCACCTGGTATTGTTGGCTTGCACTCAATGTGTGAGTGTAGCATGACCAAATAATTATAATTTTGAAGAATTCTATAGAGTTCGGGTCCCTTGTCCCGTAGTTGGATTGGGTAATTGATGCTCTTCAGTCTGAAAAAATTAAAAAAAAATTGAAAAATAAGAAAAATGAATAGAAAAAATTGAAAAATTGTAAAAATGAATAGAAAAAATTGAAAAATTGTAAAAATGAATAGAAAAAATTGAAAAATTATAAAAAAAACAAGCAGGGATTTGTAATGCAGGGAAGCATTACATATTAGACTTCTAAACCCTGTCTCTCTGTCCCTAAATAAAACACCAAAATAAAAGAAAATAAAGTAAATAAATACAAAATAAAATTTTTGGCCAAAATAAAGCAACAACAAACATTATTAAGAATGTTGTAAACAACACATGGCAACCATTGGCTGATTCGGGGGCCAAAAAATTTTCCAGTTAAAGTCCACAGAAGTTCTGTGGAAATTAGGACATTTCGGCTGCATTTGAGTACTCAAACGCGGCCGAAATGTCCTGAAGTTTGCGTCCAAAATAACTTCGAAGCAATTTCACACACTCGGCCGCAGAAATTAGGACATTTCGGCCGCGTTTGAGTACTCGAATGCAACCGAGTGTCTAAATTCTGGAGGACTGAAAATCAAGAAAACTTAATTAGATGTTCGTTAGAATTCGCGTACACGAACGTACGGGTGACACAACACATACGTCTAATTTGGTGTAAATTTCCCCTTCGGTCGCCGATCGTAATGCTACTTTTTTTCGACCAAATAAAAAAGAAATATATACAGGCTGGTGCAGATTTCGATTTGGAATCGAATGAGCCTAGTTTCAAAATTTATAAACCTAGTTTTGATATAGAAAATAGTATTTTACATATCGCGACGAAGATTTCATGGATCACGGGATCCGCCAGGTGCCGCTAGTACAATATTACAACTTCCGGTGCAGGACGGAAGTAGTATTATTAGACGGCTAAAAGTGCATTAAAACCGGTTTATTAATTCAACCGGAGGTCCGAGAAATCTGAAAATACCTTACAATACTAATATAAGTATGCTGAATTTAATGCCGTTGTCCGTTTGGCTCTAGCTGCTATAGTTTTTGTGGAATCGTTGACGACGGACGGACAGACAGACATGACCGTTTCATGAGACTTTCTAAACATCAGGTTTAGAAGTCTAATGCCTAGTTCACACTTGAACCACTTATGTAGAAGTTCTGACTTTTAGAAAGTCTAATTTCTACAAGTGTGAATGATCTATTTTTAGACTGTTCACACTTGTTCACTAGTTATGTAGAAATCAGTGACGTTTTTTACTTGATTATTTGAGTCTGGAAAAATGGTAGATAATTTGTTTATGTCTGGTAAAATGTTATCCACTGAAAGGTAGGGGTTTGCTTTTCTAATCGTAGCTAATGATCCATTAAAGGTAGAAACTTCTACTTTTTTTTAAATGAAAGAGGGATGCCAGTTTAGTAAACCGACATATTTTTTAAATTAGTTTTCCGTAATAAAAGTTGACAAATTTTGGGCCGAAACGAAAATTCACGATCTTGTTTACACTCTATCTGTACGACCGAAACGCATTTTCGTTCGTATTTAACGAACCATTAGGGCTAGAAAGAAATAGTTTTCTTTAAAAGAAAGCTTATTTTTTTCTCTACGTTTTGATATGTTTTATTAATTTTTACATGCTTTTGAAAGTACTTGATTTTGATGCCGAAAGTAGCAATAAAAATTGATTTGGCATCCATTTTATTTTTGGGATTTTGCTACAATCAGTCACATGACAGAATGGGGGCGGGACTTACAGTTGTGACGTCAGGTTGTAGAAGTCACTTCTACAACTTCAAGTTGTAGAAGTGTCGCCATTTTGTTCCGAGTTTTAGAAAAACTGGAACAAGTGTGAACACACGACTTTCTAAAAGTGGGCGGGTTATGTACATAAGTGGTTCAAGTGTGAACGGGGCATAAAAGAAATGACATGGTTCATGTTCTTGTTTAAGTGCTTTGGACTACGATGTCAGCCGAGTTTGCTTTATCTTGGACACGACATAATGCATTCCATGGTCATCATAAAATAACTGTAGTACATCACAGGAAAGCCTATTTGAGATTTTTAAAATTTCTTTAAAACTTTTGAAAGTATTCTAAACTGTCATCAAATTTTCTTAGGTTATCACGAAATTTTCGGAAGAAACACCTTTATTTGCTGGTTTGATGTGCTCGAAGATTTTTTTATTTAATTTTAATTATTTATTTTGTCGGTAGGTGGAGACAGTCGGGACCAAACCACCATAAACTCACGTTGTTAATGGCAGAGAAGGAGTGATGAAGCTTTGAAGCATGGTTGAACGATGTCAGATGCCAGTGGGCGGGAGTTACTTCACTGGAAATCAATCCAGTTGAAACGGTAAGAGAGACTTTTATATTTCCTCTGTCATGATTGATCCTTCCTTTATTTCTTAAAACAATTCAACGCGGATTAGACATTAAGCCAGAGACCTACAGACTGATTAAACTGATACTTGTTACTGTGCAACTGCCAGTCTTAGCAAGTTTTAGCCTAAGTTAAAAAAAAAATTTTATTGCAATTTTGACAATTTTCTCACATTTTTTGTTTTAGTGCTAGTTGTTAATTTATTTTTGTTTTTAACTTTTATTTGAAATTTTGGAGCAGTACATTGCCAGCCTTATAACTTTCAGCCTTTTTGATTTTAGCCTTTTATGTATTTCCTAAGTTCCAATCCAGCCTGTTTGGATTTGGCCTTTTATAATAGTGATTAAATTAAAAAAATATTTATAATTTGCCTGTTTATTTGTTTGCCAGCCTTATTTTGCCAGCCTTATATTTGCCGGCCTTTTGTTTGCCGGCCTTATATTTGCCGGCCCTTTTTATTCCAGCCTTTTCTCATCATGAACGTCGCACGAACGTCGCAATCACCTGTTGGCCAAGCAGGTCGATTCCATTGGTTTGATGAGTCTTATAACGCAGTCTTCTCGTATCTGCACGGGATCTTGGTTGGTTTGCAGCCAGGGTCCACCTTTATGACGGATTTCGAGTTGGCCATGTACGTCCAGTTGGAAGTGCGGTTTGTGTCGTGTAAAGTAGTGCATTGTTTCTTCCGCAGATATGTAGATTTGTAGATATGTAGAAATAATTTTTTTAAGAACAGATCTAGACTAATTAGATGGTTCTCTACAACTTTGTAATTGGAAATTTTGCTCTAACCTGATTGGTTTAGAAGTTAGCAAGTGAATGACCTTGAAAATGACCTTTGAAGTCAAATTTGAGGATCCCATCAGATTCGCAATGAAAGATTTCCCCTATGAGTTTTTCTTCAGTTTTTTGATATCTCAAGTATTTTGGAAATTACTTGGGGAGGTTCAGACTTTGGGGACACCCTGTATATTCAAATAGGCTTGTACGCCACCTTACTGAACAATATCACAAACAAAATCGCAACATTAAACTGTAAGAAACAAAGACAATATTACAGGATGAAAAGTTAATTTATTATTGGACGGACAGTGTTCGTCAGTTTGACCAAAATATAATACTACGACAACTATAATTTATGAAGTTACAATAATCACAAAAAGTTTAACAGCATCAGAATAACATCAGAATGTGGACAAAAGAGAAAAACAATCGTACTAATAGCTTCAGTAATTAAAAACAAAGTATCACACAGTAGAACTTGTACAGTAGAACAATATTTTGCATCAAAACAATACATCAAATTGTAAAGTCAGCTTGACAGAATTTGCAAATTTATAGAAGTGGTATACATCTAAATTCAGATAGTTCTAAAATGCATAAATCTCAATTTAATAGAATGATTTAACATTGTTGGGTGTGGCTACATCTTTATAGAGATTAAAGTTAACTGCTACTTGCATGCAGACAATTGTTTGTAAGACTCTAAGTATCAACGTGCTGTACAATTTTTATGTCCGCCCCGTTGATAAATCCTTTATATCTGTGCAAACTAAAAATCAGTATTTTCTGTTTGCAGGATGCGTCTCATACGTCTTGCCGCTCTGTGCAGTTGCACTGCTCGCCTCGATTGTGTCTTCTGCCAGCCCTGGTAACGCGCATAAACGAATTCTACAAGCAATGTCATCACTGAGATCAGAACGGCTCCAACGATGATCAGAAAAGCTGTAACCACGTGATGAATAGAGATTGGTTTCTCTATCTGATCATCTCTACCACACATTGTTGTTTCAAGTTTAAGCATTCTTTTTTTGTTTATAGTGGCTAAAATTCCACTTTCTTTTAACTTGAGAATTCTGAAATAATATGAAAATAATTATTCAGTATATGTAAGTTCATTTTTCGGCACAGTGTAATAGATTAACATGCATTGGGCCTGCTTCTTGTCCCCTACCCCCCCTTTTTCCTTCTACAATTTCTGAGACTAAATTTGTCGGCATCTTCTTGTCTCTCCCTTTTCGAAGTTGCAAAGTAAGACTCCTCCAACCTACTATTACTGCTGCCAGTTGTCAACTTATAGTTTGTAATCATGAAACCTTGGACTACTAACAGTGTCTATCCAAAATGAGATCCCCATTGTTCTCTGAATGCTTGAATATAATCTTACGCATATCATACTTACTTCTGATTAATTATCTCTACATGCTTTGATCCTCGTCTGAATGCTAAGTATCCTGGATGAGGTATAGGAATTCTTTTAGTACTGAACATGCAAGAATTAATTTCACTTTGCCAAAGTGGAAGGCTTCGTAGATATTGGTATCTTTCAATATAAGCATTGTTTCCAGACAACAGCAGTTGTGTCATTTCGGAGTTAGTAGAAATGTTTCCTTTATTAACGCTTTTTTCCATTCGTTCCCAGATTTTCTGCTTAAGATTTGTGTTTGTCTTCTGAAATTTAAAATAGAATATTTTACTACACTAAATAATCACAAGACGAATTTTACTCTCTTCAACAATCCGTAATGAGATTACCATAATGTCATGATACACAAAAAAGTTTCCACTAGCAAACAAGTTGACTTTGTCATCGAGTAGTAATTCGTGAATGTCGTTGTATCGATCTTTAGTTGGAGCGACAGTCAATGACGTGTATAATACAGCATCGAAACACATAAAGATCAACATCACAAAGATATTTTTTATTTGAGTTGCTATACAAACTGAAAAAAAAAAGTTCAGACGTTAACTTGACAATTTTCAAAAATTCTCTCTAACTTAGCTTGGAGTATGGAATTTTTACGCTGAAATTGCATGGTTTAAATGGTTCAAATAATGACTGAATTGCATTTGTGCATTCGCTAGACTAAATAATTGTGAGTGGCAGTCAGTCGCCTCATGGCTTGGGGAGGACAAATATACATCAAATGACCATAACGTATTATACAAATATGTTCAGGAGTCTGCTTGTTACTGACGCAATGACTAATAGCTAACCTGGGTACAATTACCATGAATATCAGTCACTAATACTCCCAAATCTGTTTTTACTGTATTTTTTTTTTCATATCTAGAAAAATTATCAAATCTGTTTTCATTGCTATAAATTATTGGTGCACTAATTTTACTGGGTTTTGGATTGAAAAAACTGAATCCGGCACTACTTTTTCAGCACTATTTAATCTGAAGACTAGCACAATTTTTGCTAATTCCAGCACTAATGTGTAAAATGATTTCCTGGTGGTTTGCTTATGTTTTCTGGACGATTTGTGACGTTTTTCAAACCCTTTCACTACGTTTTTGCGATGTGACGACAATGGAGTAAATATTACCAATGTGATATAAATTTCAAGAATAAATTTTAACCAATTTTCTACAAAATATTCATGGGATTTCCCTTGTTTGTTGCCAAATAATCTGGAACCAATCATTTATTTCTCCAGGTACAGTCTCTTTTAACTCGTTTATTTTTCTTTTCTGGAATGTATCTACAGTGTAAAACAGAATTGGGTGAACTAGTTTTTGACTGATACAGTCAATGGCAATCAGTGGATTCTTTCGAGTGATAGTGTTTGTTACCCGTTATACAGTAATTACCTGACAGAGTATGTCTGGTTGTTTCTTTCTTGTTCCTCTTTGAAAGATTTAAAGACAAAGTAATAATCAAATATATTGTGAATATAATGAGCCAAAGAAATAGTGGAAATGGGTTTAGAAATGTCATCCACAAATATTTTGTTACATCGGTGTCTTTTTTAATCATAAAACCCAACGTGTCCTTCTTAATTGGGAAAACGGTGTATTCAAAACGTTTAATGTTATACGAAGTAGTTCCAGCTGTCCGTCGAACCATATCCTTTTGCTAATAAAATGAATAGAATGTATCAGAAAAAATAAACGTACAAGATAACGTGTTCTTTTGTATTTTAGTTTACCATATTTCTCAAATAACAAAAATTACTTTAATGTAATGTTTGGTTAAATACTTTAATCAGAAAATCGTCGGATCATTGTATTAACGATAAGTTAGACCAACGTACCAACAACACTTTTAAGTGTTTGAAGTCTTTTCGGTTCTAATTAGTACTGAAAACGGAAATGAGCTAAAACACGATTTCCGGGGTCTGAATTTGATTTTTTTAGGGGCTGAAATAGATGGACAAACATTTTGTTGTTCCAGATAATCAAAGTGCATTATGGGTAATTCACATGAATGAATGAATGAATGTTAAAAATGCTTGCAAAAATCAGCAAATGCGCTTATATTTGTGACGATTTACAATGGCTATAAATGCCTATTTTTCCACGGGAAAGCACTGTTGCGCTATTATAATGGTATTTTTACAATATTTTATGTAAAACTGATAATAAGTCCTGAATAAAGTTATTCTTAAGGTTTAAATCAGAAATGTGTTGAAGTAATGAATATTAATTAACATCACTGCATGATATTAAAATATCACGGGCGAATTACGAAGATTCGTCTACAAAAGCCGCATTTGTCAATGCGCTATATCGCCACTAGATGGCGCGATCGAAATATTAGCGGTTAATATGAATACAAATAATGATTGTGTAAATAAATATAAAACTATATTTATTTGAGTAAAAACAAGCTTAGTAAACATTAATATAAAGATATATTAATGTCCATTATTATTTAACATGATCTAAGGCCCAGTTTCTGCGGAAACGGACATTTAGCGGATCAATCGATCAACCGATCGATCTGATTGGTGGATTCATTTCCGGTCCTGGGTATCCAGTTCCGATTGTGGTGAGGATTAGCATAATCTAAATTATGCTCCTCCATATCCACTTCTGGTGATACGGGATTGGTGGAATTCTAGAAAACCAATCAGGCTCTTTCGGACCAGAGTCTTCTGCTAGGTCCGGACTCCCTAATCCCTAAGTGTCCTACGAGTCCACGGATTTAGATGTTTGATTGGCTATCGCTAATCCCACTGGGGTATATATACCCCAAAAACCGGCCTTTTTATGGCTCTGATTTTGATTATTTTGTTTTGATATTTTACTGACAAAATCTGATATTCTTTGCCCACTTTAAACCATTTGGTTCTTTGCTGATTTATTCACAAAGAACCGTTGCATGATTCTACAGAATCATGCAGTCGACCAATTGAAGGTGTAGGTCTGGATTCTAATGTTTCAGTCGACGGTCTCGCCGAGAAGAACCTGCCTCCGTGCAATTCAGTATCCTTCGGGCAGGACAGAGTGGCCATTTTCGGTATGAAAGCATCCTGTTACCGTCAGTAACACTAAAGATTATGAGGATTTGTTCCATCATCTGTTGGTGCCAAAATAGTCTCTTAAACAGTAACCATGAGTAGCACCATGTGTTTGGCAAGCGGATTCTCATGATACTTTGGTGTCAAAGCAGTCAGTTTGTTACTAGTACCGCGAAGGGCTAAACTGCTGTGTGGAGCCGCAAGCTATCGACTCCTGTGTACGTGGTACCGTCAATCACTAGATGAACGACCGTGTCATTGCGCCGGAGACGCTTGATACTGTTCTGCATGGCAAGGCAAATTCTATCGACGGCAACTGTGTGATTGCGACGGGAAGTCTAACCAGTTTTATTTTTATCAGAAAAGCAATATTAACTTGAATACAAGTTAAACTAGTTAAGTCAAAAGACTTAATCACATTACATTGAACTCAACACAACAATAAGTTGGAAACAACTTATCGGCGAAACATCTAAAGGATAAATCACAACGCTACGAGTTAAGTATAACTCGTAAATGGAATATTGCTAAGTAAATGAATACATTTACTTACACCAATATCCTCCCAAAGTTGTGGCGGTGCACGAAAGTCAACCGCACCTCTCAGATCTCTCGATTCATCAACGTGCGATGATTTACACAAGCGAACCAGAAACCAGCGAAGCCCAACCAAGACAGCGAAGCCGACCCGAACACGAGAACTAAGCCAGACCGGCCCCGATGACATCTTTGCCGGTCCCAATCTAGGAACCACAGGACATGTAATGATATTATTTCAGGGCTATTTGTTAGCCAATTCATTGTATAGTTTAATAGTTGTTTAACTTGCCAAATGTTGGCATTAATCTCCTGTATAATTTAGTATCGATCATATTGTTTGATAACAATAAATGTAGTTGTTTTGATAACCATCTTTGTCTCGTATTTATCTCGTTATTATTCACTATTTATGCGACTTATACCCGGTACTAGTAAAGCTAGGAAGTTGTGGTCGTCACCGTCACATATTTCCGCAAATTTCTAATTATTTTACTTATGTTTATGAGAAATAAGATAAGAGAAAGTGTAAGCTGTGTGGTCTACGTAGTAGACATAGTGTCTGAAAAAACTGTCGGATTTGGATTATTCTTCCTGTAACTTTCAGATGAAGAAACCATTGAAAATTTGTATGTGAACTCTCCCAGATTTAAGCTACAAAATGAACCTCTGAAAAAATATTTGCACATGACTGCTAAATACCGTAAAGCTGATAGGCCCGAAGGCGTGTTTAAACGCTGGTGAGTCAGTGGCAATTTAGGCAATTTAGGCAATTAGCGCCAGGCTGCAAAAATTACCATTTTCCGTCCAGCCAGAATAACCGCCAGGGTTCAAATAGGGCCAGTGAGGTCAGGTCTAAAAAATAATTAAACGCTCAGGCCGCGATTTGGTAAATATATGGTATATCTATTTTTAAAACCAGACATTTCATAGCAAAACCAAAATATATAACTTTTAGTTTAAATATAGGAGAGTTCAGATAAAAATTTACACACAAGTGAGCGTTCATCCAGAATCCTAATGTGCCAATCATTGAGACAGGTTTGTCAGACACTGAAGGTCGGTTCCAGTCCTGGAAATGTATCTGATCCAGTGCACGCCGAACCATACAGCTGTCTGGATCATATCGCTTAAACTGCATAACAAACTCACAGAGCTCCCTATGTCTTTCATAGTATAATTTTGTATAACCTTCCTCACTATGCTGCAAAGATGCAAAAAATTGATTTATTTTGTATCATGTAACTTTGTTGGATGTCCTCATAAACTAAAAATAGAGGGCATTTAACCATTTGGCAAAGTTTAATCAAACGATACACAATTGCTGGGAGAATTGAACGTGTAAAAATAATGGTTTTGATACAATTATGATACGAATAATCTTATTGTCATTTTTTGTTTTTCTCTTCCTACGACTTTTAACTACGTGCTTAAAATGCACTATTTTCCAATGTCGTCATTACGTTTTTGAGGTGTTTGGATATCGTTTCTGCAACTGAAGATGACTTGAGTTGGGTATGCACCAGTTTTAGATAAATTTAAGTTGCAGTTGCATAATATAAGCTTAACCGCGAGACTTTATATTCACAAAAATAAAATTAAATTAAATTCGAGTATGAGTGGTCGCATTCGGATAAGTTCAGTTAATCGATTCCCATTTTAGTAAAAACATGCAAATTTGTAATGCTTTAGCAACAACCGAACAGGTGAACCAAAATAAGCGAAATATTTTTTGGCATATTTCGGGCACGTTTTAGCGATGGCATATTTTACTGATCCCACGTTTTAGCGAAAAACGTTTTAGCCACATAACAAATGCTCGTTATATTTTAGCAAAATGAAGGTTGAAAACGGTGTTTACGTTTTGTCCTTTTACTGGAATGGCAGCTCAAGCATTTTTCCTTTTAAATTTCTCGCACCCGAGGGTTTATTAAGTAAATAGTAATATGGTAGTAACTTATCTAAAAAACTTACCGCAAATGTTTAATTTGAAAAAAAATCTGATGTAAAACTCTGTCAATCACCAATGGAGGTTGAGCCGCATCTGACTAATTAAAAAAATGTAGGTTAAATACAATTATTCTACTGTTTTTGAAAAAAAAGGAAACCATATTTACTTTACTAGTATAGCAGCACACTCTAAAGTCAGGCTTCCGCAAAGTAAAGAGTTCTTTCCATATTCTTCCAAATTGGCATGTTTGTTCTGATCCACAGTTTTTGCTTAATTTTGTTTTGGTATAAAGATTATCACTTTCGTTATAGATTTTTGTGTACGTCCATGAAAACAGTTCAAAATTCTGTAATTTATACTTTCTAATTTGTATTATTATCAATCATGTATTATACGTATTCTGACCTTAATCTGTCGAGAATAGATGAGTGCGTAGAAACTATTTTGTCTGAATAGAATGAGATCTTGTAAATAGTAATCAAGCTCAGATCCGTCCTTCAGTATGGTTGCATCAGGAGTGATAAATAAAAGTAGTTTGTTTTCAATATTCAGTTTGGCTAGAGCAAGCTGAAAGTATTTTGTTTGAAAAATTAAAATTTTTTTCAAAATAGCCAAATGTCATTCTTACTGTTTTTATTTTATTAGTAATCTTCATTAAGATTGACATACGTGCCACGGTCATCA